>WAAB01001415.1:66468-87830 GCA_013389865.1 Piaya cayana | reverse complement strand
AAATAAAAAAAAAAAAAAAACCCCAAATTTGTCATTTACTGATTTTTGAATTTTTTTTTTTTCCATTATACAGATAGCAAGTACTAACAAAAAGTACAGACAATTCATCTCTATCAGCCCTCACAGACCTTCCTTTGTTTCTTTCTGAAGGTGCTTCTTCTTCCTCACACAGGTCTTGCCTGCACTTCCAAACTGTACCAATTCCACTGTTTGGTGGAGTACAAGCACAATGGGTGGACAACACAGAAATGCTTTATATGCACATAAATACTGTGATACAGGAAGACCAAAGCATAAGGCTTTTCCATATTAGCAAAAATGCATCTATGCAAGAAGTGGCAGTAGTACACTTATAAAGGTATAAAATCAATAATTGTTCCTATGTATAGCCACATATATATAACTCACAGAACAGATATTCAGAAATTTGTCAACATGACACGCCAAAACTGCTATGTCCAAATCCTCACCTTCATAGTGATTGATAGGAATGGTTGGACTTGACCCAGTGGATCTTTTCCAACCTAGCAATTCTGGGTTTACAGGGGTGGCGTGACTTCACGCAACATCATATAATCACAGTGGTTAGGGTTGGGACACTTAAAAGATCACCTAGGCCAAGCACCTACCACAGGCAGGGACATCTTCCACTCAATCAAGTTGGTCAGAGGCCCATTCAACCTCACCTTGAATGCTTCCCGGGACAGGGCACCTACCTCTCCACACAACCTGTTCCACTGTTTAAACAGTGATGTTTCCTCCTTATGCCTAGCCTATATCCACCATCTTTACATTTAAAACCACCACCTCTTGTCCTATCACAACAGGCTCTGCTAAAAAGCTTATCCCCATCTTTTGTATAAAGTGCTTTTAAGTACTGAAAGACTGCAGTCTCCCTGCTGAAAAAACCCAACTCTCTCAGTCTGATCTCACAGGTGTTCTCTTTTCGTGACCCCCTCCAGCCCTGCTCCAACAGGTCCATGCCTCCCCTATCCTGAGGGCTCCACAGCTGGATGCAGCGCTAAGAGCCTGACCCAACTTTCCAACCTCAAGAAACCCCGCTCAACACCTCGGGACTGATAGCCCTCAACTCCAACACCCCCACAAACCCTCTTTTAACTGAACGAGTCAGCGAAGACCACACCGACAGCAACACGCCCCAACCAGCCCCGCCGCCCGTCCCACGTGACGTCGCGACCTCACTTCCGCTTCCGACTGTGCGTTTCCAGGGCAACGCAGCGCTCTGCTGCCCACCCCGAGTTGAGGCCTTGGGGCTGCCGCGCTGCGGGTCGGCGGTTCCGGGGAAGGAGCCCCCGCCCTGCTCCAGCGACGCGGTAGCGAGTGAGGGAGCGGGACCCAGCCTGTTATCGGCTGAGTTGATGTATAGGACCGCGTGTAGGGAAAAGGAACGGTCCCAGGGGGAAAGGACGGGGTGGCCTCGTTCCGGGGAAGAAAAGGACTGTGTAGCCTCGTCCCAGTGGGGGGCAAAGGAACGGTGTAGCAACTGCACAGAAGTTTGTTTATTATGATAGCCTCAAACAAGTACTTAATCATTCTGTCTTAACTTCTTTGTGCAGCTGAGACTGAGTAACGTAAGAAAATGTCAACTCCCCCCCTGGCCGGGGCGGGCATGCCGCCCGGTGCTTTCTCGGGGACACAGGCACAAGCAGCTAGGGAGGTGAACACGGCTTCTCTCTGTCGAATTGGCCAAGAGACCGTGCAGGACATCGTATTCCGAACCATGGAAATCTTCCAGTTACTGAGGAACATGCAGGTGAGACGTAACTTTTTATAGGCCTTGGCTGCCCATGTTTTTACCACCAGCTGTCAGTACGTGTAGGCACAGGATGTAGTTTCGGACTTGTAAATAGAAAACTCAAACTGCTTTGAAAAGGGGAATTGATTGGAGAACTGAGTAGTACTCTTAATATATTTGTTTGCTCCTGTACATTAAGTGAAGATGGAGAATATTCAGAAATGCTGAATTGTTATTGCCCTTACAATAAATATATTCTAAATATATGTAATGTCTGGTTTCATTTATGACTAGCATAGTCTATTTATATTCTTGTTACGTTTCCCTAGTTTTAACATCTGGGGAGTAATTTTAGAGGAATTTTCATTGATTTTTTTTGTAATATTTTCCACCTATAACTTTGTCACATTCTTTTTGTTATTAAAGTGGTAATTATCCTTATTTGTGACTATTATTGAGAAAATGTACGGAGTCTTGTTGTATTGCTTTGTTGAGAATAAAAGATAATCACTCCCATTCCCTATGTGGTTTCTTGACACTACCAGTTTCCTTCTGTAATTTTCTCAGATATAGGTGTATGTACTTGATAGTGTTGGTAACTTTGAGTTCATTTTGATTGAATTTTTAGTTGTGACCTAGTTTTGAGAAACAAAGTCTCACAGTGTAATACTCATAACAGTTAACGGTAGTGTCATTCTAAAGCGTTTTGAAGACACTCACTGGAGAGTTACAGAGAGACTGAAAATGACCAAAATGTAGAATGCATGAAGCTGTTTGACAGCAGTGATTTGGTGGATAAAATACAGAGTTTTTTCTGATTTCTCTGAGTATAGTGTGACTGTCATATTTTAAAATATACAACCCCCCCTCTGATTTATTTTAGGGGTTTTTTTTTTAGTTCCTGTGACAGAAAGTGTAATGTAATATTTTTAACGGTTTGGGGTTTTGGTTCTCCAAGTTACCGAATGGTGTCACTTATCATACTGGAACATATCAAGACAGACTGGGAAAGCTGCAGGAACATCTCCGTCAGCTATCGATACTGTTCAGAAAACTGAGACTAGTCTATGACAAATGCAATGAAAACTGTGCTGGACTTGATCCTATTCCCATAGAAGTAAGTATCTTTATTTATGTATGAAGTGCAAATGAGAATAACTGCTCTCTGCTTAGTATGTCATCCATTGTGACTTGCAAGAAGCTAATAATAAACAAGTTTTAAGGGAGACTAGAATTTTTTATTCTCTTTATTATTTGAAGTTCGTTGAAAGATTATGAAACTTTCACATTAATATAATCAATTCTTACCAGCTGGGAGGGACTCAGTTTTGAGATTAAACTTCACTTAAGAATTTAGCCCTTTTCCTCAGGCTTCAGTTTTTCCCTGAGTGAAAAAAAAAAAAGATCAAGGAAAGTGGTTTGGTTTTAGGGTTTTTTTTAAAGAGATTGTTTTAGTGAGGAAGAAAGTCTACTTTAAACCCTTGCCTACTAGTCCAGTTCCCTGAATAATAGATGTTATTCCCTTGTGTTGGCCATCAGCCTGTGCCTCCATAGTCCCCAACAACCCTTAAGCCAATATGAACGAAGTCTGAATGTGCAGTGGTGGTGGAAAAGTGAATAATGTAAGACTTAGAGGAAGGAGGATTGGCCAAAGCTTTTCCTATTAACTTTCCTCATGAATTAAGTCGTTTCTAATTCCTAGTAATATTCCTAAAGCCTGTTTTGTGTTATGATTTGAGTTACTACAGCTTTATTAAAGAACTGTGAAATTCTTTAATTACTGGACTACCTTTGGATTCTAAGGAAACTCTGTTAAGGGAGTTCTGGTTGTCCATTGAGTTTTTAGTCATTTAAGCATGATGTTTTATAATTGAGTCTCTTCACGGAACAGGAATAAAGAAATGGAGGACTCCATTCTGTATAGTCCATTCCAGACTACAGATCTAATTCTGTCAGCAGTCACTGCCATGTGTTTTAGAGAAGGGTATTCGGAAAACTTAACAACAAGCAATGGAGTAAGATAACTTTCCCATTAAGAAATAAAACTTTTTTATGTGATTTGTTAGATTTGACTTGAGTGTAGTAGCTTCATACATGTGTCCTCTTTAAAAGCTTTTGTTGGGGTGAGGTGGGGTTGATCTCTTTGGTTTTTTTTCATTTTCCCATTTTTTTCCTGCTACCAGGATGAAAAAAACCAAAAAAAATACATAGAGAAAATGGATAGGTCCTTTAAAGTAAGTTTTCCATCACATTGCTGCTGAACGCTTCATAACGTTACACTCCAACCTAAGTAACAAGTTGATATGCATTCAATTAGCAGCCTGCTCCCAGACTTTTAAACTAATGTCTCTTGTTCATTTGCATCGATTACAAGTCTTTCGTTTATCTCTAATGTCTCTGTGAACAAGGATGTAATTTTGTTATCAACATTAGCTTTTCTCAGTTCAGGATGGCAAAGTCTATTGTAGGCTGTAGACTTTACAGACATATGTTATGTATAAAATGCTACAGCTTATAGTAATTACTTTTTAATAAGATGTTAGTAGTTTGGGTGTGTTCTGGCACAGCAGCGTGTATCTGTTTTGTATCTAGTATGTTTACTGATCTATTTTTTTTTTTTAAGAGAGGGCACATACATGAACATTCATTTAGAAATTTTCTATCAGAGGATTTTTCCCTTTATAGAAGCTTACAAAAAAGGCAGTACCTTGTGCTTGAGGAGATCATGGTTGAAAATTCTTAGGGAAAAACCTCCTATAAGGTAACTATAGGCCTGGTGTCCAGGATAGCCAAATGGAGGCCTGCTAAAATTGCAAATGTTAGGGTATTAACCAAGTAGCTATGTAAAGCCAGCCATAATTACGTTTACTATATCACTGAAATAATTTTTTTGATAACGATAATTTCTTGTTTGTGTATTTCATACTGTGAAATAGTAAATTTTAAAATCACCATCTGCAGTGTTCAGGAATATGAGAATTACTTCTGATAAACATCTTAAAATGTAAAAACTGGGTTCTGCCTGCAGTTGTGAAATTGCTTAGATATAGGTATGGTAATATGTGGGATCATGTCTTTTTGAAGCATACTATTTTTCTGGTGAACCAGCTGAGGTCTTTGCAAGGCCTTTAGGTTTGAGTTGATGAGGTAAGCCTGTCTCTGCTTCCTCTTGAGAAGTCAGAAACTTTGGAGAAATTAGTTTTGGTCTGGCTTTTATTTATTTTTCCCTTTTTTTTTTTTTTTAAAGTTAATGTTTCTTGTCTTCACAGCAACTTATTCCGTATGTTGAAGAAGATGGCTCTAAGCATGATGATCGTGGTGCTGCAAGTCAGCTTCGTTTTGCTAGTGAAGAGAGAAGAGAAATCATGGAAGTAAATAAGGTAATGAAGTTGAAATTAATTTGTATATAACTGTATACACTTCTTGCATGTAACTATTTCAGAATTACCTTTTAGTGAGCCATTTTTTGTAGCTGTACCTCTAGCTGTAGAGGTTAGGTTTCCTGGCAGTTTTAGCTTGTGTCTCTTTTTTAACTGATATATATTCTTCTGAGTGCACTTTATTATGTTTATGCTTCACCCACTAAACATCAGCAGTAGAGATCTAGATAAGATGTCTGTTGAACTTCTCTTTATACCTTAGACATTAAAAGAATGGGTATAGAACATCAGATGTGTAAATATTATCACATAAGTTGTTTAAGGATTTTCAGGGCTACTTTCTGTATTTTGACAGTTTGAGGAAGACCATTCCTTTTGTTAAATGTGGCATTTATTGAATCTTGACACATTCAGGTAAATGTGCTATATATGCTAAAGATGCTGTTGAGTTTTCAGTTAGAGTGGCAGTATGCAGTTGAGTATGATTACTAAAGATGGATTCAATTCTAAAAATAAATATGTAGTAAATGCTAATATCATATTGAGATTAAAAATATGTAGATTTCCCAGACCATGATTTTGAACATTGTTTCTTCAGTCTGTGAAGTACAAAGATTGGATTAATTAAATATTTCTATAGCTGTAATATCTGTAAATGCATAGTAAAAAGGAGGCATAATCTACAAAAATAACCCAACAAAGGAAATAAATGAGTGAAATATTTCTTTATGGAGAGAATAATTGGTGGATGTTCAACTTTTAAAATAATTCTGATAGTTCATTTTGTCCTCAACAATTAGAGATGTACCAAAGTTTTCATAACCTATTTATGCAGAAAAATACAGTTGTCAGCTCTCCTGTTGTATTCTTTCTGTTCAGTGCTGGTGTAGCAGGGTTGTATATATTATATTGTATGTAATGTCACACTGTGAATTTATGCACATTTATTTGCAGTCTTTTAAGTTTTAATAAGCGTAAGTGTCCATATTTGCTATGTCTTTGGTAGCTTTATGGCATGTTTTTGCCCTTGTTGTTGTACTTGTATGCTAATATGTTTTTAATCCTCCTTGGTGTGATCTTTTGAAAAGAATTTCATAAATGTTTATCATGAGTTCTAAACCTTGAAAAGGGTTTAGATGTTATAGGACCATTGGTAGCAAATTAATAGCTAAGAATGTATGCAAACGTTCACTTGGATCTGGTCTGACATCCTGTATTTACACTTAAATGCCTAGGTCTGGTTTCCAGATTTCCACAGTAAATCTTCAGAAGGTAGTTGAACTTCCTTTAGTATTTTTGTGGACCAATATTTACTAACTGCTGCAAAAACAACGTAAACTTCTTGAGTTTGAAAGTACACCAAATTTTTTCTTTCGTGTTGATGAAAATGCTGTGACAGAAACCAGCATGACAGATGAAAAAGCATTTTGTATTTTGACCTACTGTCTTTCTATTCCTTCAGCTCATTGTCCTGCTTCACTTAATCCTTTTTGTTATGATAGGAATTATCTTTTCAGTCTTGCTTGTTACTGATAGTGAAAAAAGCATAATTGTAATAACCCAATACTTTGACACTATTGAGACATTTGAATTCTTAGACTATTCATGAGTCTCTTAATTTTGTCCTTCCTGTCTTCAACCAGTCTGATCTTTTTGGTGGCTCTGTTTATGTGAGAGACTGACCTCTGCAGTGGAACACGCAAAACTAATAGATCACAGAAATCTTGTGGATCATATATGCTCACACTAAAACATCTTTCCAGTACCCACTGGCTTGAAATGTATCACCTCTGCTTTGCTAGCGCAGTTGTCTGTGAGGGGTCATTCTGAGTGGAAGAGGAAGAGCTTTGTGTACTTCCTATACTTACCACTTCATTCTAGGGGCAGAAGAACTTGCTGATGTAGCAGAGCTTCAAAGTGCTGCAGTAGTTTTTTATGTCATTTTACTGTATAATGACATATTTTGGTTTAATTACTTTATTTACTGTACTATGTTAGACTTCTCATTTAGATCAGAAGTCTTAATGCCTCCACCTTGGCTAAGATGTGCTTGTCCATTAATTTAAAACACAGATCAGTTTACAAGGTAATGAATTTCTGTCCTGGCAGTTTAGTAGTATTTAGCAACTGTAGGCTTAAATAAAATCTATTAGGCTTAAAAAACAAAAAGGATTTTTGCCAGCAGTTTCTAAGAAGAGTGCACAATTATTATGAAAAAAAACAAAACCAAGCTATGTATTGAGCACTGATGACCTCTACCTTTTGTACTAAACAATTCTCTCCTGCAGTTCCCAAAATTTTGCTTATTCCTTTTTTCCATATTTGCTTTCTGGGCTTGTAAATTGTTGAGGTGATTGAGTATTCAGGAATAAACAAGTCACTATTTCAGAATTACATGAGCATTTGCACTGGTCTACTAATACAAGTCCTGATCCAGTTTTCATTAAACATAGTTACTATTTGCAACAATTGGAAGCTATTACCAAATTGTTCTCCTTTGTCTTCATATTTTTTGAGTCTTCACTGTTCTGTCTACAGGTTTCTTGCCTTCTAAGTACAGCATCATCCGTAGTATTTTCAGTGTCAGGCTCACCTTGGGTCCATGGTCTTATATTACATTTGACAGAACAGAAAATACCAAATCACAGATTGAAAACACTAATTTGTGTTGCTGCCTTATCAGCAGTTTTCTTTACGCTTTAACAAGAAAGGACACCTTCTTAGCAAATTGTCCAGCTTTATCTTCTCTGTGATATTCATTAGGTAGCTGAAGACAGCATTGCAATTCTGCCTTAGCCTTCTGTGCGCAGCAGAAAAATCTCACTGTAATCATCTTAGTGGCCTTCTACTAGACATTCTTCAGTATGCTAGTATTGAGCCCCAAATCGGACAATCATACTCCAGAGCGGTATAGAGGAGAATAACACTTTTACTTAACCTGATAACTACACTCTTGCTAATAAATACATAGATGATGCGGTGTGCAGTTAGTCTTCATTGTTGCAAAAAGATCCACTGCTGACTCATGTTCAACATGTCATAAAGTTTAAAAAAGACTCTCCTTTTCTGCAAATCTGCTTTCTGTTCACTCCACCCTCTGCCTGTGCTGTTGTATGAGTTTGTTCAGTTTTAATATGTAGGTTGTTGCTGTATTTGAAGTTCCTGAGATAGGTTTTGGCCTGGCTTTCCCACCTGTCAAGATCCACCTGAAGTGGACATCCTGCCATTGAGTATATTGGCCACTTCCCCCAGTTTGATGTTGTCCACAAGTTTGATACTTTGATACAGTGATTAGGTCATTAAGTGTGTATAAGTCATTCATTAGGGTATTAAGAATATTGATCAATCCTGAGAAACACCAGGAGTGACTAGCTGCCACTTCTTAATACTGCTGATCACAGCATTTAGAATCCGATAGTCTAGCTAGTTTTCCATCAGCCATATAAACCACATGTCTTCAACTAGACCACAAGGATGCTTTGAGAGACTGTATCAAAAACCTGACTAGTATGAAAGTAAATAAATCCTCTGCTCTCCCCTTGTCCACACAGACAGTCATTTCTCAATAGAAGACTGTCATGTTGGTCAGGCACAACTCATCTTTGATAAATCCAGGATGACTAGTCTCAGTGATCTTGTTCTTTTGTCTAGACATGACTTCCAGAAGAACTTACTGCACAGTCTTTCTGGGATCTGAGTTTAGGCTGAATGAACTGTAGCTTCCATATTTTTTCTGGATCTCTCTCCTTGCCTTTCTTGAAGATGAGTTGAGATGTTTCATTTTATCCAGACCCTTTCCTCTGTCCCCAGTAGAAAATTATGTAGAGTGGTCTTGTATTGTGGCAGGAGCAAGATGAACCTCATGACAAATCAATATGATTTCAGATGAAGTCCTTTATTATGGGTTAACTCACTGCTTATATAGACCAAGCAGACCAAACATGAGGTAAACATTGATTGGTCACTTCTGCCCTAGTAACAAGTCTTCATTGGCCACCGCCAAACCCAGATAACTTTGTTGCTAGGTTGCAAATCCTTGCCCCCCAACTTCAGGTTTCTTCATTAACATAACACAAGAGAGTCATCACTACCTTTGTGATTTTCCCAGCTCCACCCTGCCAGGGCGCTTGAAGAACTCATTGTATTATGTTTACCAACAGTCTTGTCATCAGCCAGCTCTCTCAGCACTCAGATGCATTTTATTCCATATAATGAAATATTTCCTTTTCAGTTTCATATAATACGCAAGATATTTCATGCAGTTTCCTATGTCAAAATGGTGTCGTGATTACAAAGCTGAGAAACATTCATAAACATGAAGTTTAAAGCTGTCCTTGCAATCCCAGTTGTCCCCTTTTGTCCTCATATAAATGCATATTATACAGCCTTTATTAGATTATTGCATTTGGTTCCTTTTCTTCCCCCTCTTCCCTTCCCACTTTCTTTTCTCGAAGTGTCCTTGAGCTATTTTACTTTTATTGCAGACTAGGCACTGCTTAGATTGAATCAGTATTGTGATAAATAAGATTATAAGAATCCTGGTTTATGTCTTGTGTAACTTACATGAGGGTATTGAATAAGTAGGGAATTTGGGAATAAGAAGGAAGGATTTAATGCGAGTACTAAATAATTGAAGGTTGATCTTGAGAACTGGATTTTATTTCACATCTCTGCCACGAAATAGCTGCAGTAGTTGTTCATTTTTCCCCTATCAGTTGGTGATAGCTGTCCTTTGAATGTGTGGTAAGCTGTTAAAATACAAAGTTTTGTGATGGACTTGAATCTACATCTGTCTGATTTTCCTGTTAAGAACAGGGGTGTAATACTGAGGAGTGTGGTGGAAAAGCACCTTGGGGAATAGATAATTCCATTACATGCTACATAGCTTAGAGGGTACTCAGTAAATAAGACCTCAGACTTTATCACTGAGTGATAACTAAGTGGTATGAAGCAAACATCCACTTATTTAATGAACATGCTTATTCTTCTCTGAACAACTGAGCAGTGAATACATGCAATTGCTGTCTGGTTCAATACATAAAAAGTATTGAGCACTGGTTGTCACTGGTGCCTCTGCTTGTCTCAGCAATGAGAGTTATGCATGCAGAAGGAGCAGTTTTCCTTTCACCTGTTAGGTAAGAAAGGAGGCAGAAAACCCATTTCCAGTGAATAACGTCAGGAAAAGCTGTAGTTACTGACAAGTCAGTGTGTTACTGTTTAATTGCACAGCAGTTAACGTATTAGTGAAGAATAATTTTTATCCATTTGAAAAAAATATAAATAGATTGATAAGTGAATTTATTGTAATGGGAAGTGGGCTTTGGTGTCAGTTGAGTAGCCATAGTTAGGATGTTACCTGGCTGCTTTAAGAGAGTTTGAGCAAACTGTTGAGGCATTTTTACTTTCTTTTTTCTTCCCTGCTGTGTGCATATAACTTTGTAGATCTTTTGGCTATAAAAGTAAAAGAAAAAAGAAGACAGGATTTTTCCACCTCCTTACTTCAGAGATTTCGTTAGGAAGGACTCACTTTAAAAAAGAACAGTGTTAAATACCAGGGCAGTCCGCACTTCCTACACAAACATTCTGTTTCATAGAATCATACAATGGTTTGACTTGGAAGGGACCTTAAAGATCATCTAATTCCAACCTCCCTGCCATGGGCAGAGACACCTCCCACTGGATCAGAAATTTCTTGAATATGACTTAGGTGGAAAAGCAGAGGCTGCTATCTCCTTCTTAAGATTTTCAGTAGTCACTTCCTACAGCAGTTTTAATGGTCACAAGGAGTAATATGGTCATGAAAAAGAGCAGGTAAAAGCTATAGCTGACAGCATTCAGGAGAATGGTCTTTTATCTAAGTTTTTCAACATGGAATCACCTTTTTTTTCTTTTTCCTTTTTTTTCTTTTTTTTTTTTTTTATCTTCAGCAGAAGTGCCTGTATAACAGAGGCGAGTACTTTGGATGTTTTTACAGGCATCAATGGGAAAATAATTCTACTCTTGCACAGTGTTTACACTATTACCTTTGTCTGAAGAAGGACTTCTAACAAGTGAATTGAGTGCAGAATAATGAGTCATAGTGATGTTAAAGTTTTAAAATGTGAAAGATAAATAAGTTTAAGATGAGGAGAGAGATGGAAACAGTGTGCAAAGGAAAGTTCTGATACATCTCTAATAGAAGGTTCTGCATTGGTTTAGACAGCAGTGATTTCAAGTAAAAAGAAGGTGACCCAAAAATGGATTTAAGTAAAAAATTATTGCAGTTGAAGTTGAAATTACTGTGTCCAACTGAAGCCATACCTGTATGAAACACATCAGGTTCTTTATGGCATCTTCCTTGAAGGACAGATATTTTCTGGATGCATATTATGGTTCTCCTGCTTCGTTTCATTTATGTGGGTTTTGTGCATGTTTTCATAAATATCCTATCTGACCTACGCCTACTAAGGTCTTGTTGGTTGCTGGAAGGTGTAGTCCTTTCCGACTCCATCATGCTGGCCAGAGTACTTGCAGTGTCAGTCAAAATGGATAGTTAATCCCATTGAAAATTAGTATCACCAGTGGAGACTACTTAGAATTCATTTTCAATCAGATCACTTTTCTGACAGAGAGACCTAGAAGAAACATGCCTGTCAGATATAAGGTGAATTTAGGTCTCTCAAACTCATTATAAACTATCTCATATAAGAATATTTTCCAGTGCTATCTTAAAACAGATAAATTCAGAAGCTTTATCATGTATGTAGGATGAAGTACCTTTTCTTGTTTCATACAACTGTTAATCCTGAGAATCTGCTAGTCCAGAGTTCAACTAAATTATTTCAGTAGAAGGAGGAAAGAGTGGGAGACTAGTTGCAAGCAATCTGTTCAAATAAAAGTTGGTCATTGCTGTAGAAGCTGCTTACAGAACTTGCCTGTTTCCAAGACTATTTCACCCATCTTTCCAAGGTTAGACCGGAGTTGAGATGTTCTTACTGGCTCAGCAAAGTTTTAAGCGCTTCCACTGGTGCAGAAAATACTAATTATGTACTTTGTGATGTGAACCACTACCAGTCAAAGACTGGTAACAAAGATCACTATGTGCATTTCAATTTAGAGGCCATGCTCTCTGAAGTGGATTTTCCCCTCTCTATATATTGTTTTTTCAACCTAGGAGTCCAGAGAGTGTTTTTCATCTTGGGTGTTTTTTCTGTCTCTGAAAAAAGTAGAGTTGGAGGGCTAAGAAAATAGCTCTTCACTGAAGACAGTGTTTTAAAATTATCTTCAGATAAATAAAGTAACAATTGTATACTACTTGTCTTTGCATATGCTTTGAAAACAAATGAAATCCAATTTGAAGGTTCCCTTGTCTAGCATCAAGTAAAGATCAAGCAATTTACCGTTTCCTAACACCCACACAAGAAACAAAACAGTCTCACAGAATGAGTCTTTTGGGTAAAACTTACGTAAAGTTCATGTGAGCATACCTACGTAGCAGTATTTAGCAGTAGTTAGACATGGATGGGGAGAGAACACCATCTGCATATCAGAGGGTAATGTTCTTTCTGTCTGTGACCTGAATAACTATCACTGGCTGTTCAGCCTTTGTTTTTGTTGATTAAGGATTTTAAAAATTGTGAAATGCCGTGCCCTCAGTATCAGTGAGGCACAGCTTGCATTAAACTGGTAGTTTTGAAGCTCATTGATTCCTCTAAGGTCAAATATTGAGGATGGCAAACAGAAATATGATTAAAATGACCCAGGAATGAACATGCTTGTTTATCTCATTCCTCTTGTACCTTCTTAAGCATCAAGATTTTCATAATAGAAGTTTTTGTAGGGAGACGCTCGCATTTCTGTCATTTGGATGCTGTGGTAACTACATGCTTCTCAGTTTCCACTCTTGTCCTTAGGAGCTGGGTTTCTGTTGTATATTGTGAAGTCTTAGATTAGCAAATGGAAAAGAAAGAACTATTAGATAAATGCACCTGGTTGCCTTTAAAATACTTTTTAATCTGTCAAATACTTGATTAGAAATTCCAAATTAGTGCACGTGAACTGTCCTACGTCTGGTTTTGCATGTTTCTTTGGAGTCTGGAATTGAGCTTTGCCTCTGCTTCTAGGGAATTTGTGCACCAGTCTCTGTTCAGGAATATTTCTCTTCCCAAGTACTGTATTCCTCATGTAATCTAAGCCTAATTACCATATTACCTCAGACCTCTTTACAGGTCTGAGGTGAATAGACTTCCATTTTTTAATCTGGACTTCTTTCCCAGCTGACCAGCTGGGCATCTTAAAAATATTGGTACATTGTCCACATCAAAATTCAGGAGACTGATTTTTTCATGATATTGCTTCTTTTGCTGCTTCTTTTTAGCATTACTTCTGTTACTTTGGTGTTGCTACTGGTCTGAGTTATCCTTTTATGGTATTGCTATTTGTGTAGTGCAAATAACAAAGTTATGTCAAAACTGAAACATGTGGATACTTTATCCTCTTTTGATGGTAGCAGGTCTTTCCTGTGTTTTCACTATACTTAGAATTCTGGACTTTACTAATGAATAAGTAATTTGATCTGTAATGTGGGAAGGCTAACATCTTATCAAATTGGAATTAATGACATAGGTTATTATTCACATTACACAGTAAGTGTTCTTGACAGCTTTTATTTCAGCAGAAAAAAATTAATAAAACCCAACAATAAATGTGTATTATTCTGAAACATGAGAGGTCTTAATTCACTGTTCTTTCTTCTGTAAAAACATAATTTTTAAGTTATGCACCCAACTAAATGCAAGTTTGGTGCTTTTCTGTACCTTCAGATGAACAATATTAGAGAATTCAGCATGGTTGGGGAATATCTATTTTAAGATGGGACCCATTAGCATATTAGGGTTGACCTGAACAGTCTGATGGGCTGGAAAACCTTGCTTGGCTTCCTCTGCACCTTGTGCTTTGTTGAAGCTTCTACTGTTAATCCGTTGTTTTTCTGTGCATCCAAGCCATGCAATATGTATTCACGTAAATTTTCTCGTTCCCTGAGCTCTTTTAGCCCAAATTACAAATTCTTTCTTCCTACATAAGGTGTTGCCTTTTGGACTTTATAAAAAGAGAGGACCAATCCCCACAGGCTTCCAGTTTTTAAAGGGATCAAGTGTTCTGATGAAAAGGCTGCTGTGAAAACAAACAACATTCCCCCTATAGGAACGGTCCTTAACTTTTGAGGCTTTCATGTATTTTCAGAATGTGCTTTAAAGAGGATCATAGAATCATATGTATTATCCCACTAATATTGCTCACAGACAACTGAGAAAAAGATTCACATGGCATTTCATAACACTGCAACTTCAGTTGAATTTCTCAGTGTCTTATTTCATCTGATTACAAAGAAAACTTACAATTAACTCTTTCCACAGAAACTGAAACAGAAGAATCAGCAGCTGAAACAGATCATGGATCAGTTACGGAATCTTATTTGGGACATAAATGCTATGTTGGCAATGCGGAACTGAACAAGGAAAATCAAATGCTGTAGTTGCAAAAGATACTAATTTGTTTGGATATATTTAATTTCTTTCTAAGGAATAATGTGTTTTTCGACAACCATATTGCAGTAATGTTTGAAAAGTCCAAGAATAAAGGGGTTTTTTGTAATAACTTAAATGGTGTTGGCTTTTTTTTTATGAAAGATTCATCCTACAGGTTTTACCTGAGTGATTAATTTATACTGATTGTAATAGAGCCTCAGTAACTTACAGGAACAATTTAGATTGCTATGCAAATGGATATTTTAATAAATGAAGTGTTTCTGGTTGTGGTTTTTTTTTATGTAATACAACACTACTACTTTAAAAACATTCTTTTTCATGCAGTTCTGCATTGCAAACCACCTCCACAGATAAGAGAAGTTGCAGTACAGAAAAGTCACTCTAGTAAGCTACAGGACTAAAAAAAGTGGTCAGATATTACATTGCAATGTGTTTCCCTGTTATGGGAACTACAGTGTCATATAAGTTCATCTTACTTCATAGCCTTTCACTGGGTATGTGTTACAGCAGATAAATTGGAGCAAAATTCAGAGCTATGTGAAACTATCCATATATCCTTATGGATATAATTTAGTCTTTTTAAGTGACTAAATATGTATACCCTTGACATTAATGTGGAGTTACAGAATCACAGAATCATAGAATCATCAGGTTGGAAGAGACCCACCATATCATCGAGTCCAACCATTCCTACTAATCTCTAAACCATATCCCTCAGTACCTCATCCACCTGCACCTTAAACACCTCCAGGGAAGTAGATACAATTTCTTGAGTACTGCTCCAGCTGTTGTGTGGAGTAGTATTCATATAGCATTATGTATGGTTGAAATACTTTGGTTTTGTTTACCAGAATGCACTTAATAAATGCCTCATTAATCCTTTCCTTATGACTACCAGTCCTAAAAAACTTTGGAGTATATGAGCAGTTCTTTATTTTGAATTGATCATCAGCCTTAGTCTTTCTTTGTCTACCTCTGATACTCTTCACAGTTTTCATTAGCCCTGAAAGTATTCTTCATAGTTTTTCTTATCTACAGATTCTACCAGTAGACTCTCTCTTTTTTCAGATCAAAGAACAGTACTATTTCAGTAAAATCCTTAGGGCACTCTACTGTTAATATTTGTCAAGTTTAAAACTGACCATTCTCATTATTAGCTTCTTGTATATTACTTTTAACTCTCATTCCATGCCCAGTCAGATTCCTTAATAGTTTTGTGTGGAATATTTCCTCAGAACCCAGTTAAATGGTATATTTTAAAAAAATACTCTTTCTACAATATGGAGGTTTGATGCTGAATTCTCGTTGATTTCAGGTGCATGGTTTTGAAAATGTTATACTTATGTGTTCTTCTTTCAGTTTGTTTGGTTTCATGTATTTTAATAATTTCAACCAATTTGTCTGCTCCTTGGGGTAAAAATTACTGGTTTATAATAGATCTGATCACACTTGATTAATGATATATGACTTTCCCCTGAAATTAGGTACAATATAGTTGTCTTTTCTTTCTCCTTTTGAAGGCTTTAAATCTAGTAGATTAATGGATGCAAAGTCTTATAATTGCAAATAAATGGAGCTAGAAAATGTTAGTTTTCATTAGTTTACCCAGGACTGAAAATTTTATGTAACTATGACAATACCTAGATGTGAGCAGATGTCAAACCACCATACAAGTAAGCTTACTTTCCTTTCTACTCTACTACAAAGGTAAGAGTCGGTAACTGACTCAATGCCAACGCTAGCAGCAGAACTGTTCATTCTTCTACCACTATGGTGGATTTGGGAGTCAAGATTATTGGTTGATTTCTGCAGCTGTGAGTGACTTTCCCAGTTTATGTCATAAGACAAAACAGATGAGAATTTTGAAGAAATATTTTGAAAAGGAGATGAAGACTTCAAGTAGAGATTTTTATTTTGTAGATTAAGATGCAGGCACATTTTGGTACTTGCAAAGTGCAGTGGCATCTTTCTGTTTAAAGTATGTGTAAGCACGCATCCAGCCTAGAAGAAATATTTAAAGTGGATTTTGAAGTGACACCAACATCTTAATTGTGAGTATAAAATTCTCAGTACTAAGTATTTTGTTCAGTTGTTGGAACAATCATGGAAAAATGGAGATTAATCTAGAATTTGCTGCCTGTCTGCTATCTTTTATTCATACTAAATATCTTTAAAGTTTGTGGACTTTTTATTACATATAACTACGCAGAAGTAACCTAAACTGTGAAGAAGAGAGCAAATCAAGTAGGTAATCTGGCCAATGCAATATTTAGCTTACTCTGCAGCTGCTAGCAATAGCCACTACAATTTTTCATCTGTGTGAGAGGAGAAAACACTTTAAACCACTACCAGAATGGATAGATAGTGGAGTAGCTAAATTGCAAAGTGCAGAAATTGACAGAATTGTAAATTATCACAGTAAATACTGTCAAAACAGGAATTTTGCAAGGTTTTGGACCAAAACCTTACACTTTGACTTACACAGATGAAAGTAAGGGCAGCATATGAACATAATTCATATGCTGCCACATCCATGAATAAGTACAGGATTTGGCCAAGAAGATGACAGTTTTAAGAAAAGTGGAAATTCTTCAGCTGTGAAACACTTCTAAAGGAATTACCGGGCATCAACATGTGCTGAAATTTAATACTTCAGTTAATGCTAACTGAACTTTAACTGCAAGTTAATGAAATGGCACCAGATGAAGGATTTACAACTAACAGCAAAGCAGTACCAACACAGATGTTTCAATGTTTTGTTTATATATCATTGAATATTTCTGTATTTCTGATTAGGCAGAAGCTGGATAGACATACAGTCTGAGGAGCAGATCTCAGAATCTATGGTAGTTCAATTTTTGGAATATAAAACTATTTGAAGAGGTTTGGGGTCTTGGGGCTCTGTTTTGTCCGGAGAGGACTCGGGGCAGTGGAGCTAGGATGCTTAATACTTTGTAGCATGTTTGTGAGAGCACCTCAAGTTAACGCCTACTCTCAAAATAAAACCATTAATCAAACGCCTTTGTACACAGCGTAACACGTATTGATTGTTTGATTCAGTGTCACAACACGGAATATGCCTGCTAGGCAGCAAGCAAAGGTCCAAGGTTTTTCTTAAATAAAAAGACAAGAGTGCAGAGCAGATTTATGCCACGTTCAGGAAAGATGCAAGGGGTTTACCTTTCCTCTTGTCTTCTGTAGAGGCAGCAAGGCCACATCTAGAAAGCTTTAATAAACTATGACCATTTTTGTTGTCCTGTAGAGAAAAAATACCACTCTGATTATAGTATTTCTTACTGATGGAGGAATTGAAACTTTCTGCACAAGTGCTACTTAAATTAATCACTGTAAAGCATGGATTTAGGTGGGAGTAGAACAAGGATTCTGGTCTCATAGGAACCAGGATTTCATCAGTGTGCAAGATGGCTGCACAAGGCAAAAAGGCTGCAGCTAAAGGATGAGTGATGACTGCTGTGGAAAGCACTAAGCTCCAGATGTAGATTTAAAGATCTGAAGTTAACAAAAAACATCAAAGAAAAAGATGCAATGACACCCAAGGACACTGTGAGTCAACTGAGGTTTACAGAGGGTGGATTAGTTTAATTACTTTGTGCTAACAAAGGAAATGGGGACTTAGAAAGGAAATTACATCAGTGCAGAAAAAATATTTAGAGGAGAAAGTGAGTAGTTTGTTCACTCTCCTTATTTAATAGTAATGAAGACTAATACAGTAGAGTGTCAGGCCTTTGCAAAATAATGGGTTTTGCTGACTTGCAAGGTTACTCTTTTTGTACAAAAAGAGAAAAGCTGGGTGATATGTATTATGGGTTATTAATGAAAGTGACAAAAATATATACCAATGCTAGTTTTTTTAATTTGTAATGGCTAACTGGAATGGAAGAAATAAATAAATGCAATTATAGTCTCTTGTTAAATCTAGTTTCTGTGTAAATTTTAAGGAGTTTCCTTACATTGCTTAAGGGAAACATTCTGGTATGTGTTAAAAAACTACACAACAAATAACGCTACTGAGGACTAGTGTTTGTATTGATGTGAGTGCAGTTAGAAGCAGCATGCATGTTTTACAGCACTTCACACTGGACTAGGTCTAGTAAAGACCATCGGTATATTTGAGGCAAATAAGCTGAGACACATTTTCAGGTGTGCACTTAACTCTGGGAGCACCTCAGCTTGTAAGCATTCAGTTGAACTTGGAAGCTACGTAATTGCTTAGAGTTCTGCTTCTGCTCACATTCTTGGCAGCTGATGATGTCTGATAATGACTGCTGAGGCTGTATAAAACCTGATTTTTCTGCCCAAATCATGTATGAGGTGTGATGTGTTAGGCATCTTTGGCCACTCACACTCTTGCTTTCCCTTTTAAGTGGACTGCCCCTACTACAAAGCTACAGTTCTAGAATAGAGCTGAAAATGAGCAGCTGAAGGGGGTGAATTTCATGCGGATAGCAAGGCAGTTGATTTTATAGCTGTGTGGAGGCTTTAGTGGTATTTACAGTCCTAGAGAGGGGGAGGAGGGTCATGAAGACAGTCCAGCACTGAAATACATTTTTGAAGTGGGAAGACCTGTAAACAATAGAGGGGAAATAAAGAAATGTAACAGCTACAATCAAAACTTAGGTGAGCACGAACTGACCATAAAATAGAGACAAGGAAAGAGTATTTGAGAAAACACATTTTAAGCCTGTGTTAAAGAGATAGGTGGGATGCAGTGAGATTAAAAAAAACGCTGCAGCTTTGGGATGCACGGCCAAATGCTGCATAGTAGGGAGGATAAGGGAGAGAGCTTTTGCTCTGAGACCAATATTTCTGATACAGTAATTCTGCATTAAATACTGCATTAGTTTTGGGGTCACCATGTTTCTAACACAGTGAAAGAGAAGAATACTGATGTGCTACAACATGAATAATAATTAGAATGACTTGTGAAAGCAAAGATGAGTCTCAAATGTAGAAATTCTTGGTAGTTGCAAAGGGGAGGTAATCGGAAAGATTTTGAGTGGCTGTAGTACAGAACAGTGAAAGAAGGTAAGCAAGAACTTAATTAACTAAACAGCAATGAAGAGGGGTGCATAGGGGAAACCTCTTAATGCTAAGATATGAAATACTAGTTTTGCTAGGAGTTTAGAAGATGTCTGTTGGACTACTTAGAAATTTTAAAGCTAAACAGCACAAAAAGATTAGACAAATGCTGTGGGAAAAGGCAAAACAAAAATACTTAATCCTGCATTTGTAGACCAAGAGGTGGAATAAACTGACCTTACTGGATTTTCCACCTTTAGATATTACAACTGTAAAGGATCTGTTTATGGGGTGACTGTTTGCCAGATGATGAACTCCTCAGAGCACCTGGACTTGATGCCACCTGCAGATATTAAACAGGCTTTCACAGCTTCTTTGTGATTTTTTTGTTGCTGAAATTTCTTTTCAGGTTAACACGCCTCCGAGGAATTTCTACTTGAGGATTCAGAGCAGAAAATGAAACGAAACCGTACCTTGTTTCTCCCTCCATCTCTCCCCACCCCACATCACCAGCCTCCCACTCCTGCTCCCCCCCACCCCATTTTAGTTCATTTCCTAGTGAAGAGCTGCTTTGTGATCTTGCTGCAAAGCTGAAGTAGTAGCTGATACCTGATTACAGTCTGTCGACACATTAGAACATAGGAAGCCATTTACTGAAGTGAAACATGATGCTATTTATCCACCCTTCTCCAGCTGATAGTGAAAACAACTGTGGTGCTTGTGTGCCTGGCAGCGTGATGCTGTGTCCCAGACCACACTGAGGGGGCCCGTTTGTACTGGCAGTGAGCAAAGGGGTGATCTAAGTATGTAAAACGTGTGATAATATTCTCACTCAGATATTAAGCAGCATTATAAATTGTTATGTAAACCACATGCGACTTTTATAGCATTTGTATATGTTACATATATTTTTGTTGAGCATGGAAGGTTTTAATTACTTTCTAGGAAACAAGAACTTTTTTTTTAAAGGTCTTGAGTAGTCGGAGCAACCACATCTAAAACACCCTCCAGCAATCACAGAAGATGGAAGTAAGGAATAGAAACAGAATGTAGGCATTGTACTTTCTCACAGAGAAGAAAATGATTTTTCATGTGTGTTTAATTACTACTGCCACAGTCCCAAATTCTCATCATAGTCATTTGCTAGCTTAGATTTTACAAAAACTATGACATTCACTGTACCATTTTGAAAGTAATATGCAAATTCACAGTAGTTAAGCCAAAACAAATCAGATTTGTTTATTTTGCAGCTCCGTGAATCACAGAATCACTAGGTTGGAAAAGACCCCAGGACCACTGTGTCCAACCATTCCTATCAATCACTAAACCATGCCCCTCAGCACCTCATCTACCTGTCTTTTAAACACCTCCAGGGATGGTGACTCAACCACCTCCCTGGGCAGCCTGTTCCAGTGCCCAGTGAACCTTTCTGTGAAAAAACATTTCCTAATGTTCAGCCTAAACCTTCCCTGGTGGAGCTTGAGGCCATTCCCTCTTGTCCTGTCCCCCATCACTTGAGAAAAGAGGCCAGCTCCCTCCTCTCCACAACCCCCTTTCAGGTAGTTGTAGAGAGCAATGAGGTCTCCTCTCAGCCTCCTCTTCTCCAGGCTAAACAACCCCAGCTCTCTCAGCTGCTCCTCATAAGGCCTGTTCTCCAGC
>WAAB01001415.1:19255-66078 GCA_013389865.1 Piaya cayana | reverse complement strand
AGGAGAGCGTGTGCCTGTCCAGGCCAGAGGCTGACAGTTTCCATAGCAGAATGCTGTGAGAAACTGTCAAAGGCTTTGCTGAAGTCCAGGAAGACCACATCCACAGCCTTTCCTTCATCCAGCAACCGAGTCACTTTGTCATAGGAGGCGATCAGGTTAGTTTGGCAAGACCTGCCTTTTGTAAACCCGTGTTGACTGGGTCTGATCACCTGGTTCTCTTGCATGTGCTTCTTGATAGCACTCAAGATCGCCTGTTCCGTGACTTTCCCTGGCACTGAGATCAGACTGACAGGCCTGTTTTTCCCTGGATCCTCTGACCTTTCTTGCAGGTGGGCACAACATCAGCCAGCCTCCAGTCCTATGGAACTAACCCAGTCAGCCAGGACCATGCTACTGCAACTGTGAAGTTGCAGAGACCCCTATAATTTAAATTAGCTTTATAAAGCCAGAGTGGAGTTGGAATTAATTCATGCAAAGAGTATACAGCTTTGGGGTCTGAGCATTTGAACTTGACTCAAACAATTCAGGTACTTTTCCTGCTGAAGAAAAAAATTAAGCAGAGAAACAGTAAGTCTTTCCGTTATGGAAACTCATGTCACAGAGAAGTAAGAAAACAGGTTGAAATTTCAGCCTGCTAATACTCTGTAATACAGTTATCGAGCAGATTATGGAATGTGTAACTAGGATTTTGCTATGCGTTAGCACAGTACCTACAGAAAACAAAAGGGGGTTATGAGGATGGAGCCCAGACTGGAAGCATAAGGGCAGAACAATGCACCTCACATGTGTGCGCTGGATGCATTCAGATTTTAGGCACATGTATTTATTCCTGAAGTCAATTGCTTCTATGTGCCATATGAGTAAAGTATCAGAAACTCCTTGTATTATGATCTATGTACTTTCTTAGAGGCCTTTCAGTGACACATAACTCCAATCTCTCGTGACCAACCCTATAGCGGTAAACCAGTAAAGGTCTCTATTTTTATAAGTGAAGGTGTACAAAACTGGTGAGCATCTGTCTCTGAAGAGCAGCAGGAACTAATGACAAAAATAGAAAGCAAAGAGTTGCGTTCCTCAGGACTGAAGGGTTCACTTACCCTTCATTTCATGTCTTTTTGTTTGTCAGCTTTTTATTTGAATACGTGAAAAACTGTCTACTTTCAGCACATGTAGGTTTCCATTCCCAGCTCCAAGATCATTTACATTTGGAGTTTTGGTTCAGGTTGTTGATAGGCAGGATTTATCTGCTGTGTGCAAATGTGAACGTGGAGTGCAACTGCCCAGGAGACTGGTGATATATCATCTCCAGGGGTTTTGTCAAGGTCTTATATTTTAACCGTGTCAACCTTCCCAGTCTGTTGCAAGCACAATTTACATCCCTTCTGTCTCCTAAGAGGAAAGGAAATGGAGGCAACAAAGATGTTCCCAGTGGAGTGACTAATCTTTACCCTTCAAGAGTGTTCAAGGATAGCCACCTCTAGTAATCATTAAATAGTTGTTTTTAAAACAAGAAAAAAAAATGCAAAGCAGTTAATCCCATTTCCCAAATGTTCTGCAGTATACACATCATTATCTATTCAGCTTCTCATAGTCATTACCAGAGAGAAATTAGGTCTTGCAATGAATGGTCAGTGTGATGCTGTCAGCAACACGCACTTCAATTTTAAATTTAAAATGGAATCTGTTGTCTGCCCATATCAGCTATTAACTTTACTGTCATTGTCACAAAGCCATCAATCTCAGTCTGTCCCAAGCCCATTTTTCTGTATAGAGTCAACCCATCTTCCTTATTTCCTACACATGCAGATTTTAAATCATCTTTTAAACCTTGTGGTGCACCAAAAGTTTAAGGCTGCAAGACTTGGCAGGTGGTTTTTTTTTTTCTTATTTCCTCCCCCTAATGTACATTCAGTATTATCCTACTAGGTGACAGATTGCAGCTACTCTCTGGACTGGATCTTGCCAGAAACAGGAAAACATTTGTGGAAAACAGAAAAGAAGCCCTAATGCTGTTATAAAGCAGGTGAAAGCCTGGTTCTACTGAAGCTCATGGCAAATGCAGTAGAACTCAATTTCCAAGTAATTGCTATAAAAATGTTTCAGAGAGACAGGAAGTGCATGAAGTGGCTTTTGTAGCCTGGATCATGTACATTTTAGAGATGATCTGTGCTCATTAAAGCATCTGAGCACATTAGAAATGCCTAAGTTTGTTGCCTTCTAGTTTAATGTGGGGAAGTTTGTTATCAGAACATTTTAAGCATTTAATTGAAAGAGTCTTCAGTTCTGGATTTTGCCTTTCTTCTGGGTCTCACAATGTCTGAGAACATTGACTTTTAATTCCCATAAATTTCCTCAAAATTTCCAGAAGACTACAGCTTAGGGAACATATATTTGATTTATAAAGGACAGCAGTGATAGAGCATGTTCTGATCTTCATTTTATTCTATAAACACGAATCCTTCAAGCAAGAGTCTTTTTTAATAGCTAGAGAGAAGATTCTGCCTCTTGGGTCCATGAAAGAAAGTTGCTTCATTAACTTACATCTCACTGGAAAAAGTGTAAAGGGACCAATTTGTTAAGTGTAGTAACTGTGATGTTGTGTTACATCAGTATGTAACAGAGTGAATAATGAAACTTGGGTAATTCTGGCCATTTGCATATGCAATTACTCTGTTGTTAAAGTGGTTAAAGTGTTGGGCACTTGGAAACTAAGTACTCCAAGTGGTATATTGCCGTGTCCAACAACTAAGGTGACACTAATATTTGTTACAAATCTGGTGTTCAAATCCCATCTCACCCTCCCAATGTCTATGTTATTGTAATGAAGCCTAGGTTTTGCTTACAGGAAATCACACTGTTGCTAAGCCTTGGTGTAACTGAGATGTTGTGATCCCCAGATAGCATCTAAGTGTTGGCAAACACTCTTGGGAGCTGGGGCTAGCAGGCATTTTCTAAGTAATGCACCAGAAACTGCACAAGATGCAACACCCATCCCACTGGTGATTAAAGCACTTCCTTGAAAGACACAGATTCGGGTCTTTGGTAGCACATCAGACTCAGCTTGAAGCCAGGAGGGATGCAGCATCATGAGTCAGGCCTGAAAGGAGCCAACTTTACGTCTGGAAGTTACTCTCTCATATGCAAGTATTTTTTTGCATACATAGGAGCCTCACTGCAGAGAGAGAAAACAAACTTGTATTTCATGAAAACTGAAAGTTGACACCAAGTACATGCATAATTTATATTTGTTGGAAGATACAGCTCCTGATTACAAATCAAAGAGCTGTCTTCAGAAGGAGTATTTTTTATACTGCACAATGCAAACCAAGCAAGCAAGCAAGCTCCGCTTAGCTACAACAACAAAGGCCAAAGGATAGAGAAGTGGTATTATGTAAGAAAGACAACTGAAGCAAGTTACACTGGGTATTTTCACTGTCAGACTACAGTGACGTCCTTCTCCGGTCAAAGGTTCTTAATCCTATGCTACAATTCGAGCAGCAGCAGGGGCTTTTTCTGCCGGCTTTGGAACAGCCATTAGCATTGCATTTGATTCTTTAATGCTACACCTGTCATAACAGTGAATTTGCAGTTATAAGCTTGCACATGAAACATGGTGTCTTTCATGCAGTATCTTCTCACCAAATCTTTCCAAAATTGCCAGGTAATATTCCATTAGAGAAAACATACAACACACCATCTCCCTTATGCTCTCTTCACACATTGTAGATGAGGCATATTAAAGTCCTATGAATCTTCTAACTACAAACACACCTGTGTAACCACCAGCTGCACACATAAAATCACAAACCTAAGCTCCCATTATTCACATTTTGAATGGCTGGAAGAAACAACCTTTTTTTATGGCAATAAGCATTCTTGGCTAAGCCACTACATCTGTGAAACTTCTGGCCTGACAGGACTCCAGGCCTCCTTGGAGGGATGGGCCTGTGGTGCCACTTGCCTTCTAGGTCTTCTCTAAATACAGAAGAAGGCAACTATGACCAAATATGAGAAGACTCTTTATGGTAGAAGAACAAAACTGGCTTAGGCTCAGCTAGCCAGTTAAGGATGGAGCAGTTCTCAGGAAACCCTGATCTTCTCTCTGATGTATTTTGTACCTGGGAAGGGTCTCTGCTTTGAAAAATGTAAAACCACTCCATCTGTAAAATACAGATAAGAATTAGTTGTAGGGCTCTTAGTTTTATTAGTTATTGGTACCTGGAAGTAGGTTGTCACTATGCAAGGCAAGAAGAATGCTGCTATCTCTGGGAGCTTTTAACCAGTGAATGCTAAATACAAGGCTGGGACTCATTAGTGGCCAGAATGTGATACACTGCACAGTTTTGGCAATGCTTGGCCTCGTCTGAATGACAGTGTCATATTGGAGCAGGGAAGGCTGTAGGAGTACCAGTCAGCAGAGGAAGATGTGCTTTGAGAAAGGGTGTATGAAAACAGAGGAGCATTCCTTTCTAAATCATATAGAAGGACCATTCTGTTGTTGAGGATGGTATGGATGGTAGAGGATATGATAAAGGCATCACCAAGGTGTGATGTACTGCTTGAGTGGAAACAGGAGCAGAAAATATTGCAGTTGATGCTATAGGTCAGAGCAGTGTTCTAGGAAGCCTTGAAGGGAAGCACACAAGTAGCTGAAATTTAATGCAGAAAGCCAAAGGAAAATAATGGAAGAATTCTGAGGTGCCACCGTTAAGGCAGATGATTTACTGAGGCATTTGTAATAGGTTGCAAAGGAAAAAGATGAAAATGAAGAGGAGGCTCTAGTAGTCTTGAGGAGAAATGATCAGGGCATGACCACAATTTTTGTCGCATGGCTGACAAGGGTGAACCTTAGAGAACATAGTGAAATGATGTAATTTGGCAAATGTCTGGGACAGATGAGTCTCAAGAGATTTAATTAATGTGTAGGATTCCTTGTAGGGATTTGCTAAGTGTTGCTATGCTGAAAAGTTTTGCGAGAATTAGAAAGCAAAGTGAAAGATGGTCACGATTCCCTGATTTCAAAAAAGATTCTGCAAGAGTGGCAATCTGTGCTTGCTGTCCAGGAGATGAATATTCTAATCTGTTGTCTCTCTATGGATAGAAAGCTGTGGGAAGAACAAGTCCTTGTTTCTTGGGCCTCCAGAGGGCTTGCTCTGAATTATATTTGAAATATAGCTCAAAAAACCTTTACAAAGAGATAAATTCTATCTTGATTTCATATTGACTTGTTATAGACAAGCAACTGGTCCAAAAATTTTGTCATATTCATTTATCTCCCTTTAGAGAATGCAGTGTGCCAATTTCTGAGAGAGAACAAAATTATCATGTGTTATTTTTAGATGTAAGCAATTTGTAGTTAATGTTATTCTGCCAAAACAGGGTACCGAACTCCCAGTTTCAAAACCAGACAAGTTTATTGGATAGCTATAAAACTCAGTGTGAAGGGAAGAGGAGAAATTTTCACCTAACTCAAATGATCTGACATGTACTGCCAGCCTACAAATAAGACTGAAGCTGTTGTAGCTCAGCAAGAGGAGATGAAGAATATTAATGTACTGAAATGTCTGTACGTGGATGCAAGAAGCATGGAAAATAAGCAGCAGGCACTAGAAGAGATACTAAACAATGAAGTTTATGAACAAGTGGGCACAACTGAGGCAAGGTGGGCTGATTCCTAGCAATGCTTTGAATGCCAATAAAGAAGGAGACTGCCTGCACAAGCAGGCACAGGGGTGGTGGCAGGATGCAGCTGTGTTTGCTCACTGAAGTGATGCATGCAGTGGTCTCAAATGATGTTCTGTTTTCATGAAGAAACTTAGAATTGGTGGATCAGAAGAAATAATGAACATGACAGATCCAGTGCAGCTTTTTTTTATTCATGAGCTCTTGGAAACACATAAACTCCTAAATAAACTGCTTGGTTGTGATAAAAGACAGTTCAAGCATTTTAAGTTAAACTAACACAATTCCTTATTAAAGCTATGAAACACTGGATGCTCTGTTTGATCGTTGTGTATATTCTTATGAAGGCTCCTCATTACAATAATTATTACAGGTATTGGGATGGGCCATCCACTACTTTTTCCCACTTTGATGTCAGCTGCTGGAGGGAAGAAAGTAAATATAAGCTGGACTTCAGAACAAACACTTACTGAAGTCTTTACCCTCAGTATCGTAGCCCTGAGGCAGTTTTAGGTTGAACAGCTTAAATATATAAGGAAGAACTACCCTGTGAAATGCAAGACCATACAAAAGATGTTTCAGCCAGCTCCTAAGCATAGGTAGTTCGCCCATTACTTGGTTTACACTTCTTTTCTGCACATGGAACGTTGATCACATAAATCCTGCACCCGTTAGCTGAACTCCTGAGCCAACTGTCTCTAGGTGAAGCAGACTCAGTTTTCCAGAGGAGCTGGAAGCCACAGCTGACCCAAATTAGCCAAAGGAATATTCCATACTGTATAACAAACACCATACTCAGGAATAAAAACTGGGAAAGAGGAAGAAGATGGTGCAGTCTGGGCTTCCAAGGTGACATTTGCTCAGCTGCTCTGCCTGTGGGAGAGGGTGAGTGATCTTTGCAACACCTGTTTTTTTTCTCTTTTGGTCACCTCTTAAACTGTCTTTATCTCGACTCATGCATTTTCTCACTTTTGTTCTGTCTATTCTCTCCCAGTGGAGCTGGGAAGTTCACAGGAAAGGGTAGTCTTGTGAGCATATCAATGTACTGGCCACGAAATTAACTCCAGGACTAGTTCTGAAGTGCATCAATGAAGGGCGACACCTTCAGCCTGGTTTGGCACCTGCTTGCCTGCTACTGGAGGGATGAGATCTCTCAAGAGCCTATGGATTATGGAGTAAGAGGTTAGCTGCCCAGGTTCTACCATCTGCTAAGTATCCTGGCCCACAGGTCCCTTTCCTGTTAGCTTCTCACACACGTATGTGCACTACTAAATATCTATCTTATGAACAGTTAATCAGAGATTGTTTTCCACGGGCAGTATGTACAAAATTCTCCCAGGTTTGGATCTGTCCACCATTAATTAGCTAACACTATCCCAGAAAACCTTGAAGATTCCTGTCTCCTCCTCAAGCCACAAATCACACCATACCAAAGCACCCCTGTGGAAAAGTCTCACATCAGTTCAAACACTCAGGGAGGGAAAATCATCTAAAATGACTGTATTGGGTCCTCCACATGGACTGTGGTGGAGACTGAGGCTGTATGCTAGAAGTATGGATTTCCAGTAACCTCCCAGAGGGTGAGCCCTGAGCTGTCAGGCTGTAATCTGCACCGTGCCACTGGCCAGGCTGCATGATCCCTGTTGCAAATTCCTGTAGTCAGATAGGCACAATTTAAGCCTTATTTCAAACACGATGGGGAAAGACAGGCATCTACTGCAGAATATCTGCAAGGGCTGGGCACATGCCACAGAAGAAGCAGTTGCTGCAGTACAAGGTCCTGTTCTGAGTAAGTCAGTGATGGCAATTTAAATATTACCCACTGGTATCTACTGTGATCGGCAGACTGACTATCAAGCTTTTCAGCCCTGACATTTCGGTTTCATGGCTGGTTGCTGCGGAGAAAAAGAGGATATGAAACCACATTTCATAGTGCCTGGACAGTGTACTAAAATACACAGAGGATGGTTTCTGGGCTGGCAGGGAGAAGCAGAAAGAGCCTCACAAGTTACTTGCCCAAGAGTGAGCTTTACCAAAGGCCTTTGCAGCCAGCATCTGCCCCCAAGCATGGCCTTCTGGCCTTAGAAGGCAGCAGCGTAGCTCACAGGTGGTGAGGCTTTTCGTACCCAGGATGTTACTGCGGTCTCTTTGCAGCATTTTTGATGGCACCTGTGCACAACCCAAAGCTGACAGGATGAAATCACATGTGCACCTGGTGCTTCAGACTCTTCAGACACACATCCTGGTTTCCACTCTTGCAGAGCTCACAATCACCCACATGTAGCTCCTTCCTACTGCCTCCTTGTCACCTCGAAAAGTGATGTCCCTGTTCCTCCTTCAGCAGCCCTGTACCTGCTGAGCCTCCCTCCCAGACTCATTTAGAGTAGTTTAAATGCTTTTAAGCAGTAGATGTTTCCTTATCTGGCTCAGTTAGAAGATGGGGAATGCCTATTTGACTAAGCTACCTTTAATCCTTTATCAGGAAGCTTTTTTTCTAGCAAAACCAGGGAGTGAAACACACTGCTTGTTAGCAGAAAAAATTGCACTGTCGTGCCTTGTTTGGCAGCTCGGCAGCAGGCTACAACACTTTCTAGACACCCGTGTGACAAAGCAAGCCATGCCACAAGGCTGGATAGAGCCTGCTGTAAGTAGAGAGGGGAGGGGAGCTGGAGATGGCTCTGGGATGGGATATTGCAATATGCAACTGCCCCACATGTGTTATCAAATCTGCACTTCCACATATAAAACCAGCGTGGCACTGTCAACACTAAATATGTCAGTCACAGGTAGAAATTGCCTGGTGTCCTGCAGTTCTTATTTGCATGAAATCAAAAATAGTAGGAGGAAATCTGCCTGCAGCAGACTTTCAATTTGCGTCAGTCTGCCAAACTCTTCAGTGAAAGCAAGCCGCTGTGTGAACACTTAGTCATTGCCTTCATTTAACATCCAGTGGGTGTAATGTTTGGCAGCCTAGCCCTCTGAAGAGACAGCCCTGGCATCTCATTTTGCACATTATCCCATTATATTGTTAGCTGTAGCATCCCAGTATAAGGAAAGCAAGGAAAACATGTGAACAAGGGGTACACAGTCAAAGCTGACTTGTCTGGGGCAAGCAGAATGCCTGTGATTAAAAACTGGAGGGTGGGAGATTGGATAGGGCAGGTGAAAGGAGAGCTGGGACTGCCTAGGCAAGCAGGGGATGGGTGGGAAACAGCAGGCCTTCCAGCTAAACAGCCTATTTCCAAATCTGCTGCTTGAAGGAAGCAAAAAAAGGACGGTCCATTTGGCTTGATCAGAGGCAGAATAAGAGAAGAATAGCTCTACCACACCCAGCACATCTTGGAAAAGTGTACTTAGTTCCCACTTGTTTTGGAACTCTGTGTATTCTTCTCTCCTCAGTCCTACTCAGTACATTGATGCTCTGGCTGTGGGGAGCACAACCAGTTTGGGGAGCATAGCCAGTTCCCTGGGCTTTGCTAGGCCTTCGTGGGGATATTGGCTGGGCCATAGCATGACTTACAAGTAGTCATACTGGTGAACTCTAAAGGTTGCCCAGTTCCTGAGTTAGGAGATCCTGGTAATGTCCTCAGAGTGAACTTAGGTCTCTTTTTGGACACCAAAACCCAACTCTGATCCTACTGGGAATTAAAGACAGGTTGTTAAGGTGTAAGCATGATGCCAATTGCAAGTTCAGGTAAAGTAGCAGAGGGCACAACATTAACGTTTCGTAGAAGAATCATAGAATCATAGAAGCACCAGGTTGGAAAAGACCCATTGGATCATCGAGTCCAACCATTCCTATCAAACACTAAACCATGTCCCTTAGCACTTCGTTCACCCATCCCTTAAACACTCCAGGGAAGGTGACTCAACCACCTCCCTGGGCAGCCTGTTCCAGTGCCCAATTACCCTTTCTGTGAAAAAAAATTTCCTAACGTTTAGCCTAAACCTCCCCTGGTGGAGCTTGAGGCCATTCCCTCTTGTCCCGTCCCTTGTCACCTGAGAGAAGAGGCCAGCTCCCTCCTCTCTACAACCTCCTTTCAGGTATTTGGAGAGAGCAATGAGGTCTCCCCTCAGCCTCCTTTTCTCCAGGCTAAACAACACCAGCTCTCTCAGCTGCTCCTCACAAGTCCTCTTCTCCAACCCCTTCACCACTGGACTGGAGGCTGGCTGATGTTGTGCCCATCTACAAGAAGGGTCGCAGGGAGGATCCAGGGAACTACAGGCCTGTTAGTCTGACCTCAGTGCCAGGGAAAGTCATGGAATAGGTGATCTTGAGTGCTATCATGAAGGACATGTAAGAGAACTGGGTGATCAGGCCCAGTCAACACGGGTTCACAAAAGGCAGGTCTTGCCAAACTAACCTGATCGCCTCCTATGATAAAGTGACCTGCTTGCTGGATGAGGGAAAGGCTGTGGATGTGGTCTTCCTGGGCTTCAGCAAAGCCTTTGATACAGTTTCTCACAGCATTCTGCTATGGAAACTGTCAGCCTCTAGCCTGGACAGGCACACTCTCTCCTGGGTGGAAAACTGGTTGGATGGCCTGGCCCAGAGAGTGGTGGTAAATGGAGTTTAAGTCCAGCTGGAGGCTAGTTACAAGTGGGATTCCCCAGGGCTCAGTGCTGGGTGCAGCCCTGTTCAATGTCATTATCAATGACCTGGATGAAGGCATTGAGTGTACCCTTAGCAAGTTTGCAGTTTAATGTTTGTTAAATCTTCATCAGTCCTTTTTTAACAAACCGTATGATGTTGCATTTGGAACATCTTAGCATTCTGCAAGTGTTAATAGTCTGTTCTGGTCCTTAGGTGCTTAAGATCAGTGTAATCTAAGATTCAAGGTCCAGAAAGATCATCAAGGGCACCAAGTTTTCACTTATATTCATGTAGTTGGCAATTACGAGCAAGACTTATGTAACTATAAGTCCCACAACACCTAGATTTTAGATCTCCCTGGTGCAGGACCCAAAATAAGAGGGTGTATAAGAGGTTACAGCCATCCTGGTAAATTAAACATACGTAGAAACATGCTGACATCAAAGCCAAAGCTTTCAATGTTGGGGAGCCACATGCAGACCACCTCCTTGGGGAGGCCCTGGACCGTTCCTGCTCCCAGGTTGTGGCTAGATGACACAAGCCAGAAAAGTTTCCAGAACCACTGGGATGAGTTAAAAGTACACCTGACCAAATTACAGTTTCCCTAGAGCTTCTTTAGCACTCTGTAGTTGACTGGTAGGGAGTGTCATGGATTATCTATATAGCCCTTGGCAAGGACCAACAGTGCTAGGAGAAAAGACCTTTCACTCACCTTCACTTGATACTTTGACTGCTAGGTTTTCTCACTATTTCTCTCAACCCCAGGCAACTCTACTTTGCTAGCCAGCTACTGTCTGTCTTAGACCTTTATCTGCCTCTGGACAGTTCATGGGAAAACTGAACAATATGGAACATGTGGCAGAAAATCCTATGAGAACTTTGCTGCTGTGTGCTCAGGTAAGCAGAACCCCTCACATGAATTTTGTGCCTTTTAAGATGTTATCCCTAGAAAAACTGAGTGGAGCTAATGTGGTGGCTTTGAAACAGGTCATGATGATATGAGCACCCCTGAAATTCTACCAGTGCTGAGTGTGAGGAGGTGGATATTTTTATTTACAGCTAGCCTGTGACCTGATCCCGTGAAAGTATGCTCCTTAATAGGCCTGATACATGTGGGATTACTCTCATTACTCCTGTAAAGAGTGAGCCCACCAGCAGAATAAACATTGGCAGGATCAAGTAGCAGATGAGTCATCTTTTCCAAACACAAAAAGCCAGTGAGCCAGTAAATAAACACGTTAGTTAAATTAACTGTCATCGCACACAAACTCTGTATATATTTAAAACAATAGCCACCACCGCATACTAAAATACTGCCTAGGTCTCTGTCCTAACATAAGCATCTCCAGCTAACACCATCCCAACACACAGCAACCCTTCTGTCATGGTTGTCCCCAGCCACGTGTGTTCTTCATCTGAACCAAGTGTCAATTGAGCAGGAGGGGATAAACTAATCAAGTCCAGCAAGACAAACATCTCTACAATTAAATTCTGCCCTCCTTTGCTTCGTCTACAACCTATTTGAAGTATGGTCATACTAAGTAAACTAGAGGAGAAATGTGTTCATAGTGTCTCTGGTGTAAATGTAACACTACCACATTCCCCCGTGGGTATTTCAAATAACTTTCAAGAATGAGTATAAAAATATAGCCATTAAATTATTGAAATAATATTTAAGATGGCAACTCTTCCCTAAGGGTTTAAAATCTTTTTTTTTTTTAAATTGAAATTCAGTAGGTGAACATCTCTTGAGTAAACTGACCCTAGCTGTGCAAGGATGAAGAAAAGCAGGGCAGGATACCTCACCAATACAGAACTCTTCTTTGTAATAGTCTTCCAGTGGTTTTCTTTAAGATATCCTGGAAAGGGCTAAGCAATAAACATCTGACAGGACCATGCCATAGTCAATAAGACCTCATCACATTTGACCAATGTTCAGTCTGCATTTTTCTTGTCAAACTTTATCCTACTGCTCCTTGTAGGCTCCATCACTGGCATCCTTTGCATTAAGGATTGGATCTCATCTACAATGCCTTTAAAGGCTGGTTTCAGTCCCCACTGGAGTAGTGGAAGACTTCTTAGTTACTACAACATGGGTACAGGTCTAGGCATCCTGGGTCTTGACCCTAGTCAAAGCAGAAAAGGCTGTTGTCATAGGGGGATATGAGGTCTCCTCCAGCAGGAAGCTGGTGTACTTATTTCCACAGCCTTCTGATTTAGGGTCATTCTGGGCAACAGGTAGGGCCCGTTTTTCAGTGAAGCTGAGGAAGTCGGTCTGTATAATGCCCTTATATTCTGTAGGAAGTCAGACACGTGTAAGGATATGCACAGATGTGTTCAGCACCGGGGAAAACAGAGTGTTGGAAGAGTTCTGATGAATATACCATTGCCGCATATGGATAATGACTTTAAGAAGGGAGAGCTATGGGGTTTCTATGGACTTCTCTAACCTGAGGTGTCAAATTGTAAATCTTAGGAAGTAATTTGGGGGGGGTGTCTTTTTCCCTCTCAGCACTGGATTGTCCACAAAGACACATTTTTGCCATTGTATTTCATTCTTAGAAGAAAACTGTCAACAATGATGATTGATGAGATTCCTTCAGCTCTAGTCTTATTTTAACAGCATTGTAAATGAATTAGGGGATGGGTTTTGGCTGTTCCATTAGCCGTTGGTCTCATTTTTGTGGTGCTTTTGGCACTATCTCTAGTATCTCCTTCAAAGCTCTGTACAGGCTGGGCATCATGTGGTTTGACGGTGAGATTTCCCATTGAAATCTGTACAAGTCTAGCACATTGGCAATTTCACAGCATGAAAATGATGTTTCCTAAAATGTACAGTGTCAGTATCTTTTCCTTGGGCATGGGGCCCACTTGCTACCTTCTGAGCTGAAAAATGCTCCAGTTGTAGCAGTGGCTTTGTGCAACTTATTTAAGGAGCAGAGTTTCAGCTGCTGCAGACTTAATAGCTCCACTGATTTCTGTTTCCACCTGATAAAATTACAGCTCATTTGTTTGCTTGTTGGTTTCATTTAAGGTCTGAATTGTGCTGATGATCCTCACAAGATCCATTTCCTTCTGCATCTTTTGTTGAATTGAGTTGAGTTGTGATGTGGGAACTCTTCATCTTAAATTAATTGTTGGGTGAAATCATGATGCAGGCTGTGGTGATGGGAGAAGGGTGACAGCCTTTGGTGGGGCTCCGGTTCCGAGTGCCTAATCATCTGTCCTTCAGTTACCCGCTCCACAAGCATGCTGATAAGATAATGAATGTTTGATCTGGGAATAAAACCCCAGCACTGGGGACAGTCACAGACCTGAAGGTTTTCTGACCATTTAGCAGGACAAAACACACCAGAACAAAGCAAATATATAATGTTACTCTACCTATTTTATAAAGACACTCCCTATCTATATAAGGTTCTTCTCCATATGGTTTGATTTTATTAGTCTAAGGGCACAGTGTGCACAGCAGCAGAGAATCAGTCTGTGTCATTTTAATATGGAGTTTTAGCTGTGTTTCATTTCAGTAGTATTTCACAGAAGTCTATGAATGACAGGCACCATATAAATAAAATATATGATCATTTCAAAAGCATAACCTGTAGGTTGCTCTCTTGCACTGACTGCAACATTTGTTACTACCATTCTTCCTCAGCCATAAATGCAATGAATCAATGAAGCTGCTGGACATGGTGGTTTTAAAACCAGTCCATAAACTAAACATGTAAAAGGTGATTCTGTGATTCTGTATATAGAACATAAGGTAGAGTATATATGTATGCACACACACACACACACACATATATGCCCTTTACTCACTGTCACATATTCACGTGGTACGAAATATCAATTTCTTTCCTCTCAATCACATACTTTTAACAAGCGTAAAAATAAATGACCAGTAAAAATAAATCAAGTGACTCAGTTGCCCAGGTACCGTGAACTGTGATATGCCCTGCTTGTCAGTAGGTGTCAGGCAACACCACAGTTTTTAAATACCTGGCTTGCATAAAAAACTTCCCTTAAAGAGGATATTCACCTCCAAATGGATTTTGTTGTTTTTAAAGGTCACAAGTGTTCTTATTTGGGTAATGAAGAAGATAAGGTGAGCAACCACTAATGAGGAGTGCAAGTAATTTCTGTGTCTCTTTTGTTACATCGTGGGTCACGTTTGAAGAGGCAGCAGTAGCCAACACAGCAGTGAGCTGTGTAGACAGGGTAGAAAAGGAGAAGAGAGCTCTTCCTGGAGAGCCTAAGCACAAAGACACCAAGCCTAATATCTATTCACCTCTATGTTACCTTTCCTTTCCCTTTTTGTCCATGTGCACCAAATAATTCAATAACAACTCTTTTTGTTTCTGTCATAACTGCAAACACAACTCAATAATGTCACCAGACAGATCAGCTAGCTCAATTTTTCTCTAATCCAATCAATAAAATGACCATGTTGTGCTCTCTGCTCCAATTTAAAATCGAAGATGATAGCTCAAAAGAGGTAGATCCCAGTCTGCTGCTGATCAGACCTTAGGGTATAATTTTGTTCAATTACTGTTTTCACAGCTTGGTCATACACGCATTGAACCTGCAAATGTAGCAATGGAGTTAAAAGAAGTCAGGAGCAAAACAGAAGTTGAATTTTACAGATTTTAGGCTGAGTGCAACCCTCCAAGAGCTCATCAGATCCTCCAGCTATGAATTAAGTGAGTGCCTATTTGGTCAGTAGGAAGGAGGAAGGTTTAGTCGCATGCCTGGCATGATGCGTGCAAGAGACCGACTGACCACAGATATTTACATTTCTATACCCCAAAACTTAGACTGATGAACAATCCTGAGAAGTTCAGGCTGCCTCAAGACAAGGCACTAGATATAGTGATTGAGATCAGCCAGATATTTCCATTCAAACTCCTTCTGGCTAATTCCTTATAACACTTTGAATATCTATTGATCAGGTAGCATTTTTTCTATTTACTCCTGCACTTGAAATCTCATTTGATTTGTTGGTATTAATTCATCACCAGTTTTAAATGCAAAGAGAATTATTTGGTTTTCAAAACCTAGAAAAAATAAAATTGTTGCAACTTATGGTTGGGTTTGGGATTTTCTTTTTTAAACAGCTTTAATGCCAAAGCAGCTGGGGGAAGCAAGTCTGAATTTGTCAGACGGATAGATAGCCCTCGTTGTAAAGAAGTGTCTTGGAGTGTTCCGGTTAAAATTGGTTTTGATTTGCCAGAGTTAAGAGCTGTTGAGAATCACATATGTTTTAACACTGATAATTCTGTGCTGGAAAGTGGCAGAAGCTTTCCACTGCCATTTCCATAGCTGTGGTCTGGCCAAGTTCACTGAGGCATGGGATGTCAGAGGCACCCGGGGGCTATAAACCAAAGGGGCCAGGTGGAGGGGTCCTGAGCACTAAATTAAGTGAACTGAAGCCAAAACGGTGACAAAGTTCCCATGGGAGTCTTACCTTTCTAAACTCTACTAAATCCAGCTCTGAAACAGCATTGAATAGGGGTTTTTTTCCTATGCAAAGTCACATTTACTAGGGGAGATGCCATGATGGTGCTGCCAGTAAGGTAGCAGAGTACTCTGACAGCATATTGATTTTGCACAATGTAAGGTACTTCATGGAAGGAGAGAGATTTACTGTGTGGCTGATAGACAGGAAGGCAGGTAGCTGTGTAATCAGAGAAAATGGAGTCTACTAGCAGCATCTTATTGACAGTCATTTATTGTGAAAACATGGAGCACCCAAGAAGGACTGTTATTTTCTCTTTAAAAGCTATTGGAACAGCTTCCTCGTACCCCATGCAATACAGCAGTTAGTGAATTATTGGACTAAGTAACTGGGACCACTGTTTTGTTAACAGGTATATAGTGCTAATAGTGTATTCCTTGATTCATCACTTGAATTTTGGCCAAATCTTGACTCAAGTCAGAACCTCAGGGGTAGCTATAAATTATGCAATTCCATGGCTGTACAAGACTAGCACAACATCATCTCCTTCCCCAGAGACTGTACAACCTCCTATTTATGTCATTGATTCTGCGTCCTGTTCATGACCACAGCATATCCATGTATAGGTCTAACATCTGGTGGTGAGGAGAGAAGGTATAGATGGTGGTAATGTAGTTGTCTACAATGTTGTCAATAAAATCTATAGACTGAGAAAAGGATGCAAATATGGAGCATTCAAACAGCCGGAATATACAGAGATACAGAAAAGATCAGTGTGTCGGAGAGAGAGAAAGCAGAACTTAATTCATGTGATGTATTCAAATATATATCTGAAAGATACACAATTTCCAGACGTATTACAAGGCAACAGAAGTAGAAGGGTGAGTATGAATTTTCAGAGCTATCCAGTTCTTTAGGCAAGCAAAAATACATAAATATAGCAAACAATTCAGAGGAGCAGAACTAATGCAGCCTGTTTTCCTATGAATTTGTTTCCTGGCTGACTATACAGCATATGATAATGCATGAGCTCAAAATGACTATTTCCTGTGTCTGGGAATCTGACAGGGTTTTCTAGCATCTAAGAAAAGGTTAGACAAAGCTTGTGCTGCAGCCTTTCTATCTGTGGTGATGGCAGCACAGCTCTTTCCTCTATTTGGCTGCTGATTTTCATTAAATCTGTAGGGATTTAGTACCTCTGAGACTATCAATGTGGTTGAAATTAGTCAAGATATCGAACATTTATTACTAAGAGAGAGCATACTCACACACACACACACAATGTGTGCTTTCAGAAGCATGGGCTCACAGGAAGCTAAACTAAGAAGAATGTGTAGAAAGCTCTCTGAGCTCTAGGTTGCTCATTCTCAGTGTGGAGCAAACCAGCAGGACACAGTTAATTAAAAATATTACCAATATGTTCTTAATTTAAAATACGGTTCTTTCTATAGGTGAAAAAAAGAAGCATACCTCTCAGGAGCTGAACTAGCGACAGAGGTGTAGCTCCGCATAGATTTTAAAGCTGGATTACTCATGCCTGTACGCTCTTTGACATGAGTGATATAGGACATGAGACTGCACAAGCATAATTGTAATCTAGAATACAACCTGGAACAGGAAAAGCAGGCATCATAGGTTGTTCAGGGATTTTAGCATTTATGTTTTGAGAAGAGACTAGAAAAGGCTGACTTGTTTAGCTTAGCAAAATGGAGACTGGGCAGACTATGATCATTCTCCCTAAAAAATATCAGAAAACCAAGTGGGAGCAAAGCAGAAATGTTAAGTTAAACATAGAGACCTTTGCTAGTATAAGATCTCATGGCTGAAAAATAATCTTCTAAAATTAGACCGAAAGTTGAAAAAAGCTACCTAGTGAGCAGATGAGTTAATTCCTGGATCTGTGTTTTAGCAGAAGTAGAAGTAAATAGCAAACCCATTTTAAGATGTAGCTTAATATAAGGTTGCTAGGAGGAGCAGCAATAAGTGACTAAAAATCTTGGACTCCACTCCATCCTCATGGGATTCTAAAGGACTTCACTCAGCAGTTCAGAGGCTGGAAATTTTGGGCTGAGCTTTTTACTAAGTTGGAAAAGCAATGTCCCATCGGGTAGGTATGCAGCTCAAGGGCACATTCAGGAATAGAGGGAGTTTAGGCCCCTTCTCCTGTGCATCACACCAAGTTGCATACTATGCAAGCCTCCAAGTGCCTTAAGCACATCCCCACCACTGCCTCTACTTAACCTGGCACCACATGAGTTCCTGCTTAAAGGCTGTCCTGTTAGGAAGGACAGTGCTCTGTCCTGTCATGTTACTTTACCATTTTCTTTGCTCATGCCCTATATATTAGGCTTGTACAATGTGTATAGCCTACAAGTGACAGAAAGAGTTTGTCTAAGACTATAATTAAGAGAGTTCTGTACAACATAGACATGGAAACTGTGGAAAGCATCAGCCATAAAGACAAGGCTATTGGACGTGCATATCTGAATGTCACTTACCAACTCAACAGCACCCCATGTTACTTAGGTTTGATTTCTTTTTCCCACACACTGGTGAACAGATTGCTGGGAGTCTGAAGAGGATAAACCAGAGATAATTACATTCAGACTTGCACCCTGAATACTGAGCCTCACTTTCTACCTGCTCTCCAGCCTGAGATTATTTCTTCCAGTGTGTAGGTGTAGGAGAAATCTCATTCCCAATGTGGAATAAAGGCTGTATTTCAATCTCTCTTTATGTTTATCAGTAGCATAAATCACTTTTCTTACAGTTCAGAATATCTCTTGGAGGCAGGAGCTCATTGACTACATGCTGCAGCAGTTGGAGAGGCATGCCTACTAATTACTTGCACTCTGCAGCACTTACATCAACATTTGCTGTTACAAGCAACAATAATAAGCCACAGCATGGGTTGGATCACAGGACCAGTAGCTTCCTTCCTATTTATTGTTTTCTACCCTAGTTTTTAGTTTTCACTTTCCAACTTTGCACCTGGATAATCTCCCTCATCTCTAGACCATGAGCAGACTCCAGGTTGGATGAAATTTCCAAGTTGAAATTAAGGAAAATGAAGGTACTGACACTGTCTGGAAATTTGTCTGAGACAGATTTCCCCAAAGTCACTCTCATATATTTCAAAAAGTATATTTAGTTTAATGTTTCCTGAGCCATGGCAGGCTGTGACAGCATGGGCTGGTGGCAGTACAGGATAATTTTCCTATATAAATGGAAAGGAAATCCCTTGTAGATCATGGATAAAGACAACTTTGTATGTTATATGCCCATCCATCTCTCAGGTGTCAGCCAAATTCATTCAAACTAAAAAGATATCATGAAAACTAGTAGTGCACAGCTACGAGAGTGAATGAGTGAGGTCTGCTTAAATCAGCAGAGATTCAACACTTTAAAGCACATGTGAATGCTAGAACGTCAGAGGTTTTATGTGGTTAGCTTTTTGCCTCCTGTTCATCTCCTATATCTCTGCAAGTTCCTTGTAAGCAGACAGTATCAGCAAAGGCTGGACAACTTAGAGACAGCTATGATGCTTCAGGATGCCACACCAGTCCTCACCACCCTTGGAACAGACATTTCCCTCCGGATGTTTCATAGGTTATTTCATATTGACTAACGTCCATGGTCTGAGACCTATTGCTAATGTGCTGGATTTACTCATGTGTTGCTCTGGCACCATCCTGCCTGAAGCAGGGCACTGCACCAGCATGAAGAGCAGAGCATGGTGAGTGCTTTCCTCCTTTTCTGTAAGTTGTTTCTGCTCATGGTCATCTTTCCATCTAAGTGATCTCAGAGAAGTCAGCTTTCTCTAGATGCCAGTGTGAGCAATTGCCAGTCCATCTGATGCAAAGCTCGGCCAGCATCAATTCTATAATTCACTTATTCTTCCTGCAGTGCATCAAGAAATCAGTTTTAACATCAGAGTGTCCAGCTCACACCGCCTTCTCAGGTTGTGCTCTAGGGTGACTAGTCACAAAGGGTGACTCTCAAAGGGTGCCTAAGCCCATATCCAAGGTTCTTGTTCATCAAAAAGTAACTTCCTTATTACTTTTTTTACCTGGTAGAACAAAACACCTTCTTCTTTTCATCCACAGGTTCCCTTGATCCCTCCTTAGTTGAGTTAACATGCACTAGCAGTCTGGAGACTCACAGAGATGCTTTCAGCAACATGTGCTTGGCTGAAAGTATCTGCATGCCTGTACACAAAGTGCACACAAGCAACATGCAAAGCCTGAAGTTTAAACTGCTTTATTTTCTAGTCTCATATATTTTCTTTCTTTCTTATTTTGATTAATACCTAAAAATACAATACTAGCACTGAAGTAATTGTCAGTATCTTCACTGGCAATTTGTGTATTTGGGCTTAAGAAGCTAACAGCGGTCATAACACATCAGCCTGAAGGGGTGTATTGTCCAATATCCTGTTTCTATGAAAAAGCAAGGAAAGAGCACAGCCACATACACTGGTACTGCCAGGAAATATCCTCCCTGCCTCCAGCAGCTCAGGGACTACACAGGCTGTGCAGGCAGGTTTTGTATGAATTATAATGTGATATATGCTGTCTATTTTTAGTCAGCCAGCATATAAGAAACTTCTAGGATTTTAGTCTACTCAAGTAGGAGGCCAAAAGATTCTTACACGCTATTTATTTCTGTATATAAAGAGGAAAGTATTGTTTATTTCCTCCAATGTATTCCTATTTTCCTGTTCTTCTTAAGTTTCTCCATGATGGAAAAGTAAATATACCAATAAGTTAAACGTACGTTTTTAGTTGAAAATTATGTGAGAACTTACTGAAGAAATGGCAAAATTCTTTCTCAATTGAGTCTGATTTTTTTCCAAATAAAAATCCGTATTGTTTAATGTTTGTTTAATCAAGATAGATGGTCAAACAACCTGGTAAAGAGTGTTAGTTTGCTGGCTCTTATCCCAAACCAAAGCCAAGATTTTTTAATACCGCCAAAGATGAGGATCAATAGGTGTCAAAGAGAGTCTGTACAATGCACAACAGGAACTTTTAGTGGTCCTTCCAAGTCTAGAAATGATGCTACATGCTCCGAGTGTCCTTTCCCAGCATATTTCTATTGATCTGCCACATACATAGGTGCCATAGCATAACTAAGTTTTCTAATTTGAAGCATTACTCAGGCTTCAGCTCCCACTGATCCGTGTTTAGGTTTCAGGGTGGGAGAACATCAAACAAAACAAGAAAAAAGATTTGGCTCTCTTTTCAGGAGTCTAGCTGTGGAAATAGAAAAACAGATATTCAGATTCTGGCAACAGATGTCTGATGGCATGTTTGGAGAATTAGTGAGACTAGATAGATAAGAAAAATGGAGAGGAAATTTTCACCCAATATAATAGAAATGTATCTGCAAGCAATAATTATGTCATTGTAATTTCACAAACAATATGTATTAACAAGTACACAAATCTCTGTAAGTGCTAAATGAAATGTTAACCATTATATTCCAAATGCTTTATTACAGGAGACATTTTGTGACATCAGAAACTAGTTTTCCTTCCACTCAATTATCTCTATTAACTGATATGTATACTGAATCCCTGTCATGCGTTTCGTAGTGCTGATCCTCATTAACTGAGTCAACAGAAACACAGCCTCATTGGCAAAGCCAACTCAAGTGACCAGAAAGCCGAGATCTCTCTGGCCAGAGATCATCCAGCATCAGTCCCTCTGCCAGGGTATAAAATTAGCAGGTATTTGATAGGCACTCAGGGTGAGCAGGACCACAGATGGAGCCTGGAGGAAGCACCTCCACAAAAGCCCAGAGCTGCAGCAGGGTGTAAGGCTTTTCTTCATAGGAAGCATTTTACAGCAACAGGAGGATTTCCATCCACTGAAATCCTGGAGCAACTTATAAAGAAAAAGACATAAACCCAAAAAGCACGTAGCGCACAAACACATAACCCACTTCTGTTTTCACCCAAGCAGCAGTATAAAATTGGACAATTATCCTTCCCTTGAAAGACTTGGATTATAAATGACATTTCTAGATCTCTACAAATGGGTAATTCTCATACTATCGTGCCACGGGCCTGATGCTTATTAACTTTGACCTCATGTATAAAATGATATCAAACCAAGGACCCGCTTCAGAAAAAGAGTGGCAAAGAAGTTGTTGGGAGTAAAGCTCATATTTAAATACTGTACAAGGCAGGGTTGTCGTTATGAGTTGAAAAGCAGTCCTGACTTAAATTGATCTGACTCCAGAGCAACTGCATCCACTTTGTCTCACTCTGGAGCAGTTTGCACGACTGAGCAGGGAGCACAGCTGCACAGAAAGAGCCCCAGTCCCAAAATCCTCTGACAAAGTTCTGCTGGCTTCTCTCCCCTGTTCGCTATAATTGCACGAGCACAGCTTGAGTCTCTTCTCACTTCTACAAGTGTAAATCACAAGTAAATCTTCTGAGGAGGTGACTGAGTAGTGGAACGGGGAGAGAGTGAGGCCAGCTTTTCTCTCTATAGGTACTCTGTAAAATTGTACCAGCACTGGAAAAACAATCTCTAGGGAGAAAAAAAAAGGAAAAAGGTTTCAGTAAAACTGTCACGCACAACAGCTCAGGATTTCCCACTGTGCTTCTGTCATCACCTTCTGATCACCCTTTCACTTTGTAGCTTATCTAATTCTTCCTGAGTTTTCTAAGCCTGGTTCTCCCCTGACAACACTTCAGTGTAAATCCACCAACTGTGGTTACAAGTGGTTCACATCAGTGGGAGTGGGCAAGTGAAGAAGTGGTTATAGTAGCCCTTACCTTCCCTCCACTGACCATCTTTGACTCATGAAGACTAAGGATCACATGTGGTAGCTTGTCTCTCATGGGCTGGATTGTACCAGCATGGACTCCATTATGGGATTTATTAACGGAGAAGGTGGTGATGGCAGCACTGTTCTTTCTGCAATTTGCATAAAATCTGTGCAGAAAGAGGGAGAAAAATTGTGAACATCTGGCTATACCCACAGCCAGTACAGAATTCTATTACCGTGTTGGCATGAGCCCGTGAGCATGGCACTGCTAAATAATTCATTAAATTAGCAGAAGTTGCACGTGGATGATATACACTAATCTAACACAGTGGAACACTGTTCTCTATGGCAGAACAAGCTTTACAAGAATGAGGTATTTACTATCTGATGTCAAACCAAAGCCTAGAAGGATATTGTTCTTCCTCCAGTGAATTTAGTATGCAATAAAAGCTCCGAGGAGACTCATTGCCCGGTGCCACGGATGCTCATTCTGCATCACAGGAGACAAGGACAGCTGCTCTCACTCCCTACAGCAGTTGTGTCACTGGGCTGCAGAGATACCCTACCCAAGCACTGTCAGGACAGAAAATGAGATATGAGTGACATACAGCAGAGTGTGTCACTCACTTGGCACAGGAGCTTGCCTGGCATTACTCTCAAGATGATGCCAATGAAGAGGTCTCAGCCAGGCAAGACACACAGCTTCTGCCCTCCTTGAATCTTTCCATTGCGTAGGCATATGCATCTCCAAGCCACTGGATGAGATCCACGAGACCAGAGGGTGAAACCTGAGCACAAGACTCAGTAGGGCGCACAGAGGTCCCCAGGGCCAGCCCCAACCTACCAAGAGCTCAGGCTGAGATCCTTGACTGTCTCAGAGATGCTGGAAGCAAGTCCTGGGGCCAGGACTCCTGCCATGCTTCTGCTCATGTTCCCAGTCAAGAGAGGCATTTACTTGCTGTGTGTCATGAGATTTCTTGATGCTTTTCATGTCTGCAAGCAGTTCTGGTACTCATAGGAATAAGCCACAGGAGAATCTACTTAAACAGCAACGAGAGCATAATCAGAAATCATCATCAGCTGAAGAACCCAGACAGAGGCAGCACAATGTTGGTCATTTATTCATGATTAATTCTAACATCTCTAATTTGCCTAACACAGAATTTGCATTTACTCTGAATTTGTTATATTAGCTTCCATACAGCATGACATGGGCTCCCTGCAAAACCCATTTCTCATCGCCTTGTAAGTTATCTTTTTCCAGTCTTTTTTCCTTCTCTTTTTTTGTTCTTTATTTTTAAAGCAATGAAATACAGTTCCTTTCTATTGTTTTGCAAAAAACTTCTAGGTAAAAGAGCAGAACTCTGTCAGATCTCCATATCACCTGAATGAAAGCCATTCTCAGAAAGGACAGTGCTTTCATCTTAATTGCTAGATAGGAACAAAAGTGTTGGAGTTCAGCACTTCAATATAAATCAGTGAAGGAAAAAAATCATAACAATATACAAGAAAGGAGTCTCTTTCATCGTGGATATTTTATAATGCTGCAAAGGTAGGAGAATTACATAGCCGACTTACTGTGCTAACACAATATTTATAAATCCCAATTATGCCAACTTCCATAATTTGAAACTTTTTTCTTATTCCTGAACAATTTGAAAGGTGTTCTGTTTTCTGATAAACACTGAAATACAGATATCCTGCAGTACCCAGTACTTGTGAGTTTACAAATGAGCTGTACAAAGCACTTGTAATTTAAAACTTATTTTTTAAAAACATACACAGCTCTGAAACTGCAGAGCTATAAAGTATCACCCTGAATAGGCATGTGATTCATTGCCATGCATTAAACGTCAGGCCTTTCATTATTTAGCATGAAACCTAACCAGTGTGGCTGGCCCCACTCCAATGGGTTCCTAAACTAACCCCCCCATAATCATGTAGTCCGATCTCATGGCCACTCACTCCAGTGCAATGATTACAGTGCTCAAAGGGGGATTAGTGATTTGAAATATCCATCCTTACCTTAGAAGAGCTTAATCTCAGAGGCAGGCAGGAAATGGAAGGTCTGTTTGGTATTTAGAAGCAGAGGTGCCTAAAATCATGGACACCAGTACATATCATCTTTCCCTTTTCTTTTTCTATTGCAGAGCATTAAACTGAGAATTTCTTTTAAAAACAATCTCTAATTAAATTGGATTAGTATATCTTGTCATTAAAGATGAATCTTTCTGGCTAAAATGCCAAGACTTTATTATAAACAAAACCTGCCTTCTCCATAAGTCCGTGGTAAGCAAGTGCTTTAAATGGGTACCCACAAGCCAGTGTGAACCACTCACATTACCATTTGAAGTTGACATCTAAACTTCTCCAGCAGCTGGTCCCTGTATCCAATTAGTTTTCTTGACAGGGCTTGAATATTAAGTTGTTGTGGGTTTTAATTAAATTTTGAAGAATTATGGTGATATGGCATGACAGCCCACTGCAAAATAATTTACAATATCCTGTTACATTGTTATTTTAAAACAATTTTCCTAGCATGTTTAATCTTCTTAAAGCCTGCTGCTAAATGAAATTACTGCATTTTGCTATATATCAAATAATGATGAATGGCATCTTGCATTTACATGTGTCTTCCATATCCAAGAAGCTCCATACTCATTCCTCCTTACCTGCCTCCCTCCCTCCCTTAAAGAGAAAAACATTTCTTTCCATCGCTGAGAAATCTGATTTTTTTAGAACAGATCCTCAAGGGGATCACTTATATTTTAAAAACTGGGCTCAAGCTGAACATATGCTATTACCATCAAAGGCAGAGAGGTTAAAATGGGTATTAGAAGCCCGTACAGACCTTCTTTGTCCAACAGCTCAGGTCAAAAAATGTCAATTCACATTTGATGTTTTGATGCAGTTTGTGCATTGGCTGATAAATGAATCACGAAATACTCCATTCGACATCAGGTAAGGGTGTAAGAAAATGGACTGGACCCTGTCCACCTTTCAGCTACAAAATCCCACAGAGCATAGTGAAATTCCTTGGGAAGTGCAACTCAGAGCAGGCATTACCTGGTAAGTGCCAGTATCGGCAAAGACTGTCAATCTACTCTGGAAATATCTACAGAGCTGGGCTGATGCTTCTTTTCAGGTTTTTATACAGTGTCCATCCCCTCATTATCTAAGCAGTGACCCACTGTGGTTATCCTTCCACACACCTTGAGACTGTGTAGTTAAAATATACTTTCATGATACCAGTATTTGAATATCAGTGGCTATCTGAAAGACAGTAAAATTGAATTTTTGAATAAGCTTTGTTTGAACTAAACTAGAGGAGGAACGTAAGACCTCTGAGCACACCGTACATTTTTCAAAGGTTAGAAAGATCTTCTTTTCCAGCATGAGCAGGAAAAAATTCAGAGTTAATTTTGACAGCACAGACACTGCTGCCATTGTGCAGGGAGAAACTCAAACTTCCCATCTGTCTCGCTGGCTCAACACTCCATTAGAAGTTTGAAAGGGAAGAATACATGCTGGAAATTTTGTTTGGAGGAGTCTCTCAAGGGGAAAGTGTTGAACTGCTTTCACAAACAGCTTCGTGGAAGCCACATTATTATTACTATTATTATTATCATCATCATCATCTCTGTTCTCCCCTGTAGAATCTTCAGCTTCCAGGGACATAATGACTCACTGCTGTTTCTCAAAACCATAAGCACAGCAAATGAAACTCGGGCCAGTATCATCAACAATTAGAGCTAAAAGCATGCAGCACTGGTGCCATTTTTGAGCTTTATGAGGGCAATAGCATATGGATGGCTCAGCTCTCTCCCTCCTTCCCAGATCATAAAGAACAGGGACTCCCCAGGTGGCGTCAGCCTGCTCCACCACTGGAGGGAAAGCATTTCAGGAACAGATGGAGGGAAGATCTATTTGTGGCCAGCATGGTCTTCTCTTCTCAACCTGCAGAACCCTATTCAGTTTCTACAGTGATATTTAATACCTGCCCTGACTGTACATCCTCACAGGTTATGTGTTGCCTGCAGAGCAAGGGACAGATGGGTCCATAGCTACTGCCTGGCTAAAGCCAACCTCCCAGCTAGTGTCATCTTGGATATGGACTTGAGCAGACCTCTAGTACTTATTAATAAGGAAGTTCCCCATAATATGACACACCTTTGTGCAACCCTACCATCCCATAGTGTTTGGACAGGCTATCCACTGACAAGTCCAAAAGTTTAACCTCCAGCAAGTATCCCCAGCTGAAGTTTTGGGACCTAGTTGTAATGTGGATAAAGTGAGGGCAAGCTACCCACGGGGTTTAACAGTCTTGTTAAGTGCACAGGTCACGAGGAGTGTCAGAAATCAATTTACCAGCTAATTTTGGACTGACAAGATGGACATTTCTTGCCACAGCAAGCCATGTCAATCTGAGCAATGCCATGCTAACATTCCCCCCGAAAAAGGGCAAGGCAGAGGTGCCTGTGGGCCAGCCTGCAGAAATCTTGCTCAGCGTCAGTCTGTCTGTGTTAAGTAAGGGATGCCTGTCTTCTTAAGCAAAAAAAACCCAAAAAACCAAAATCAACAAACCAAATAATTTCAATCCAGCTATAAACACAGCAGCTAAAATATGGATCAGGATGTGGGAAATGACAATGGCATGGATAAAAATAAGGAAATACAATGCCTTCCTTTCTTAGTCTTTTTACTGAGCCCAGTAGCCTTCCCCGGGCACACAGCTCATTTTCTTTGAACGTTGCTTTGAAGCAGAGTAGGGCAGCTCCTCCACGGCATCCCAGTAGAGAGGCCATCCATGCTTGTGACAATCCTGCATGCAGCATAGGTGACATCTTCATGCTATAGCAAAGGAAAGATGTTTTACTCTTCCTAGGTTCCCCTTAATGTATATTCATCTTTCAAACTAAGTGACTAGGATTGCTGCTATGGAAGTGCTTTGGGGAGCCCATGTGACAAAAGCTTTAAAAGCTTAAAGGGAACTATTAGCTTTTATGAATCCCAAAAGACTATTCTCAGAGTTGCCCAAAGGGAACACGTAAGCAATACTAGAGAAGAAGAAATATTATTTTTCAATAAGGTATAAAATATTTACTATCTGCCCGTGATGGATGCTGAATGATTTGTGGATATTACTTTGACAGCGCAGTGTTTAAGGATGCATTTCACCTTACACAGGCAATCATCAGAGCAGTATATCAAAACCTAAAAATCTTTTGCAGTATAGATATTGACTGTATCTGAAAACAAATGCATATGTAACTCACGGTGTATAACTACTTTAAAAATGTGTGATTTTTAAATAAGTGCATATGTATTATATGTATTTTCTGTTGGGTGAAACTCACAGCTGATACGTTTTATTGCTCAAGAAATCAAAATCAAGGTTCTGTTTCAGATTACATGCAGGAAATTTAGATGCCTTTCCCATTATTTACTCAGGCAGGGTGACTGTAACTCCATTTTGCCAATTGGGGAATAAAAGTTTCCCTCATAGTCAAAACGTAGTCCCAAGGATAGTTCATCTTCTCTATCTTCAATCTTGTCTTCAGATGGGAAGGTTTGCTCTCTGGAGGTGCCCACTTCTTGCCATGTGTTGCTGATGAGTTGCTTAGACCAGAGACCATAGAAAGGAAGAAAAATGAATGTCTGCTGGTGAAACAGACATATTATTATTTTGCAGTTATTTAAAAAATATTTTCTCAAAATTCTCGATCACTATCCTCATAGCTTGTAAATCTGTGCAAAACTCCCAAGAACAGTAGTGTCTTTGCTCGACTGGTTTTAATCCATTTACACTTGAGCCCAGTGGGCTGAATTTTTAATTCTGGCTGACACATGAACTTAAACTGAGATGAAAGACTGTGGATATCATTGTTAAGTCTACAAGACTATTCAAAGCCCTAAGTTCTTAATGGTTTCAGAGCAAGCAAGCTAAATCCCTTCAGTTTTTCACTTTTCCCCCAAATGCTGTGTTTATTTTCAAATTAATCTCAGACAGCAAATGTAGATAAAGTCTTCACATCTGTAGCAAGGATGTTGTTTAGATATACATATAAAACTCTAGGCCACTCAAGCTATGTTATTCTATATACCTCGCCTGGTAATAGTGCTGGACCTCTGGAAACCTAATTACATGCCCCTGAATTATTCACAGAAGTGAAGCCTGGAAGATCAGGCTCCCCTAATGAGAGATTGCTTCACCCAAACCTGACACATAACCACCTCTGATATGTACTCTGGTAGCATTTAACAGTGCACAACGAGATAACCCAGCTAAATTAGGACAAGAAGTGGAAAAGGAATAAAGTTGCCAACATGAGCTCCAGGGAGACTGTAAATAGGCAGATTGCAGCCTCTTCAGCTGTGACTGGGCCAAGGAGCCAGAGGGGACTGCTGTCAGCAGCACAATAGTGGCTGCACCATTCCAGGGATCTGAAGGAACCTGGTTTATCTTGTGTTAAACTGCACAACTCCTTTTATAACTGGCTCTAGTGGGAGTAAAGAGCAATATCTTAGAGTCAGTTCTGCAGTTTGCAAAGGGGTCCAGGACATCTGTACCTGGGTGCATCCTGCATGGTGGATGACCCAGCTAACCCTGTCTGACTGCGTGCTCTGAAGGGAGGACTTAAAGCTCTAGGAAATAATCTACAGCTGCTACTGTTGCTATTACTTTTCCAGTGCTTGCTTGCTTTATGGAGCTGTCTGGGATTATTAGGAGTTTCTGGACTGCGTGAGACTTTTAAACTCTTTGGGTACCTAGGAATAAACTGAACCACATGAAATCATAGCCTAAAGGAAATTAAGAGTCTGAGTCTAATACTGGATGCATGCCTGAAAAAATCTATGAGTGCACCAATAAGCTTAGATGCCTTCCCTTCTTCACAAATTCCTAGCAAGTCCTTTATTGCTTTTTATCACCTTCTGTTGCTCAGCTTCAGCCTGAGAGCATTTAAAACAACCACAGCAGAGGCACCTGAGCCAGCAAGGCTAGAAAGCATCAGTCTCAACTTCTTAAATATGAAAAGACTTCAAGCTATTCTGAAGCAGTCTTTTTGATGGCTGCTCAGAGCAGCACAGAGAGCCCTAGCAGGAACCTGACAATGGTTCCTTGACACCAGGAAAGCAATTTTTCAGGCATTCTATGGCACATCACAATACATATTATATTAATGAGAAAGCTCTCTTTGCTGAACTTATCTTCATCATTAATTTCTCAGCTAATCCACATTCTGTAAACCTGAAACCACATGTGGAGTCCAAGTGAAGAGCATGTCATAGGGCTGAGAATCTTGGAGCCCAAACACAACACTCCTGGGAGGCTCATCTTCATCTTTGCTGGCGGAGCAGTCACACTCTGTCAATGCTAACCTGTTGCAAGAAGACTTGCACATGGCTCATGCAGTTGACTAAGATGTGTTGCATGCATAGCAGTAACCCACATCAGCTATTTACTGCTGTGTCATTAGAGTGATATATCTGGTTTAAGGCATTCAGATTGCATCCCAGAGGTTCACACATTGCTTCAAATAATAGAGTTAATCACAAGAAGTCAGATTTTTCCTCTAGATCTGATCTTGGCTTCCCAAAGACTACCAAATGGAGTTCACAATGTGATGAATCATTCAAATGATTTATATCTTTGTCCCAAAATGTCTTAAAGACTGCTTAAAGCTCTCAATAAAATCTGTACTGAGTAACTCTTCTGCTGGAACTGAACTTCTCTAAAACTAGGGCAAAGCTTGTCCATAGAGGAGATGGAACTGGTCAACCTGCAAGTATGGAATGAGCTCCCCCAAGGCTTAAGGTCCCTGTTTCTCTTACCTTGTCTCTTCTAAAATAAATATGGAGCAAAGTGCATTTTTCAAAGAAAACAAAGCCAACCAAAGCCAAAACCAATATAGCTGTAACAAAATGAGACATTCCAGGGCACACACTTCTCTCCAGAGCAGGGAAGAAGAGGAAACATCATATTAATCACAGCACTTAATGCATCAGTACAAGGCATTAAGATACTGTTAAGATGAACCTCTGGTTAGCTATTCGACCATCTCGTTGAATGATCAGCTGTGATACTTTAATTTCTCCTGCAAAACTGTTTTGAAATTGGAAAGCTGCAATGTCCTCCCTTTCTGTAGGGGAGATTGAGAGAGATATTGACCTCTAAGACTGACATAACTACCAGAAAAATTAGTCAGAATTGTAGTAAACATAGAAATAGAGGATGCCTGAATATTTATGATGATTTTTTTGAATTCAGCAGAGCTTTTGCAAGGTAAATTCTGCCTTGGATTTCTATGATAGGCCTTTGGAGGAATAGAGTAACACATGGGTAAAGAGAATCAAGTCAATATGGGCTGCTTCTTTGCCAAAGTGTTTCATGAATGACCTTTTTTTTGCATGGTTTCACTCAACACCCAACAAGTTAATGTGAGAGGAAGTAACAGTCATTTCTTGTATAGTAAAGCCCTCAGCTAGAAATGGTAGAAAACCGCTCCCAATATCGTATATGCTTGTCTTGTTCTTACAGTCTTTGTTATACAAACAACTTCACCCTACGTGCACAAAGTTACCAAACTTGATAAGTCTTTGATCTGCCTGTTTGCCATTTTATACTGTTAGTGATCATTTCAGCACCTTTCATTTACAGGCAATAAAGGATCATCATCAGAGCAAGCAACAACGTTTTGAATTTGGTTGGGAATGAGTGTGACTCTCTTTTTCCAATTTTCTTCCCACCGGACTCTAGACCCTCCTCAGTATATGACAGTCACTCTACTTCTCTGCTTCACTGATGTGAAAGACTGAGAGGTGCTTTGAGTTTGCAGTAATAAGGGACAGTAGACATCCTGTTTACTGAGAGGGCAGGGAAAGATGTGCTGTAGGAACACAGACGTGGTTTGTTCCTGATAAAGGACAGAATTCACTTCACCAGTATGCTTTAATGACTCCTAGGTTGAGAGCAGACATTTTACCTGGAAGGATAGCAGTACACAATAACAAAGTGACAATGAACCTTGTAATACAATCATCAGTGGTTCTGCTGACATAGCCCTGTAAGCATGTTTCTGTGAAGCAATGGAAGAAAGCCCTGGGTTACAACACCCAGGAACTCAAAGAAACCCAGTCATGACTTGATATGGTTTCTATCACGCCACTGCTAGCATTAGCAGCCCAGAAGAGAACAACCAGAGCCCTTCAAAAGTTATTTAAGACAGATCTGGAGGGAAACTGAATCCATATAAGCTCTGCTCTAGTTTAAGGACAATCAGGGTTTAAAAATTTTTCTTCAGCAGCCTAAGGTAGAGAAAACCTACCCCAATTCATTTAGCTGAAAAACTTTTTGAAATGCTTTTGAGTACACAGGACAATCACTCAAGGCTGCCAGCCAGATAAGACCCAGATTTCCAGGGGACCCATCACTTTTGTAGGGTCAGCTGCAGAGAAAGAGGTACTCTGGGTATATATTATGGTACAGTGAACTGCACTCAGTTTTTTACAGGTACGGGGTGATTCAAGTGAGAGTAAGCTGCTTTGTGTCTTGACCCCTGAGGACCCAAACAACGGCAGAGGCCTGCCCCATTTGTCAGCATGGATGGGACATTTAGCCTTTGCAGTCACAGAAGAGAGCTCTCGGATAGGGGTGAAATACTGCCCACTGACAAGACCCTTCATTTTCATGGAGATGATGAACTTTTCTTTTCAAAACTGTGCTGTGAGTTACTTTTCTGCACTGTAAATCAGATGCCTTTCATCTCAAGCCCAGTGCCTATATGAAGAAATAACAATGCTTTGGGCTACGGCAGCCATGGGATGCAGCTCTGTTGCAAAGAGCAGGTTCTGGAAACCATGTGAGATTCAACATCAAGCTGCAAACTGTGCAAGAACCATTTCTGTTAGATGGTCTTCATCATTGATTACATTTTTTTCTATTTTTACCTGATTTATTGTGGTTTGGTGTAAAGGCCACAGAAAATCACTAGTAGATGAGTGCCCTGGAAATGCAAATATAAAAATATACCTATGTTCCTATTTTTCCAATCACTTCTTACAAGACAATTCCAGTGGCCTCAAGAAAGGTACATTGCATAGGTTACTAGGTGCGTGCAGGGGAAGCTGAAGTGAAGCTGAGGTCCACTGAGAAAAGCCAGTGATAAAAAGAGAAAGGCTAAGAACCTCCTGGAAAGCTGTAAATATAATTAAAACCTGGAAAGGAGAATGTCAAATGGATTAAGGTTAATGGTTCACAGACTGCCACTGCCTTCTCATGAAGAGTATTAATGGTTTTATCAGAAAAGAGTGGAAAAGGAGACGACACCAATCTGTCTTTCTCTGAAGCAATTTGCAGTGTTGGCTACTGCCTTCAAAGACATTTCTTGATCAGGTGTGCTGGCTACTGCCTTCAAAGACGTTTCTCGACTAGGTTGAGAATGGACACCTGAAGACGACAGCACATTTATCGGAGGAGTGAAAAAACCTTAGAAATATGGGTCTGCAGCCTGAAATCTGACTGAACTTTGCCTAGTTTACAGCCTGATCCAAAAGAAAATGTTGCAGGAAGCTTGGTTTGACTTTAAATATTATCTCAGAGCATCTCTTTCAGCTCCCTCCTGCATTATTTGGCAGTGTCTTCTGCTACCGCTGCCGTTGTTTTCTCAGTAATTTCAGATTCAGATGGCTTTCCTCCAGGCAAATACTGTCTGGGGAGCTGGGGAGAGGCCACTGAGGAGGAAAGTCATTGTGGTACCTGTTACACATGTCCTAATGGTGTTCACATCTTGAGGACGGGGGGGTGGAAAAGAGGGGGTAGGGGTTGTACACTGACGAGCCAGATAACAAATGGAAATCCCAAATCCAGCACAGAACGTGAAATAAAACCCCAAAATGGTAGCACTTTGAGAAATGGTTCTGAAGTGTAAAGGTTCTGGTTTCTTCAGGGAATTAGTAACACAAAAGTCAGTCTGATTTTGCTCAGCAGAAGAGAAACAATACCTAGCTGACAAGATAGCTCCAAGTACAGGAGATGACTACTTAGATTACTCTGAACAAAGAAGGTGGCAGTGACAGCAGTTTCCTTTCTTGTCTCTCACATTCTTAACAGATGTTTACTGAGAGCACTTTTTTCTACTCAGTCTTTTCAAGAATCTAGTTCAAAGGAGCTAGGATTTCATGACCATCAACATAACAAAGGAAGCAATAAACTTATGCATATCAAGGCTGATGTGTCAAAAGCTCCGAAGACCCAAGCAAGTAGTACAGTGAAGTCCTCTGATACAAATAAGATACTGTGATCCATCTCAATAAATTCTTTTTATTATACAGAGTGTAACCAAAAAAAACACCTTTTGAAGAGATGCCTTGTCTAATAAAGACTATCTTTATGAAGAGACGTATCTGTTTTACAGGTACTCCAAGTGTTCTTTAACAACTGGACATTTTTCCCTACTTAGACCTTTCCGGTTACTGTTTTCTTTGCTGCAGTGTTATTTCTAACATGGTAAGTAAGTAGGTATAGAATATATATATATTGTACACAAATGTAGTATCACACCTGTAGAGACAGCCAGGCCCTTCTATCCTGCCTTTTCAGTTGTGGAAACAAGGACACCTCCACTTTCATAGAGGTAAGATGGGTATTTTCAAAGTGATCACTGCTAGTCTAAATGCTTCTCTCATGTGACTTAATTTATAGTTTATTTCTGTTTCTACATTTTGGTCTAATTCAGTTGTTTTACCATCATGCACTAGCTTCAAAGATGGAAGGAAAACATATGCTTCCTGATTTGTTGCATTCTAAGTCTGTTCTCTATTTTTAAAGGTGAAGTGTGATCAAAGACAAGGAATTACAGTAAGAGGAAGATTAACGTGTTTCTTCATCTCTGTACTCTTTAAAACCTGGATATGAATTAGTAAGAAGGGAATTAATCTGCAAGAGCACGGAGACTAGTGAGAGTCACAGATTTCCTCAGATTTGGGATGAGATATCAAATGATATTTAAGGACATACAGAAGATGCCATATTTTTGGTAAAGAATTATCAAAGCTAATAACTGTTTCAGGAAAAGAAGTCGCCGCTCTGGGACTGCCTGCCAAGCTTTTGAATTCAGTCTACAAACTCACGGGCAAGTAGCACAACAGTCACCACAGCAAGTGATGTTCTGCACCATGGACTTGCTTTAAGTTCTGGAATATCTCCAGTGTAATGCCAAGGAACTACCTGATCGGTACAGTTGTGAGGCAGCTAGAAGATCATTAAGTCAAGGTCCACAATCATAAAAAAGAAGAAGCTTCTCTTATATTTTTTAATGGAAAATCATGTTTGTTGGACAGCAACCACTTCTGTTCAGAAAGTGCCATGTGCCCCATTGCCCAATTACATACCAGCTGCTGTCCACATGATTTGACCAAAAAAGGGTCTGTCATTGATTTCTGAGTGCTAATTTATGCAATCTATGCAGTGCTTAGTATGAGACATAATAATGTAGTTACCAAGGCATTCTCCATGATATTTGAAGTCATGACAATCAGGTGAAGTCCCTGGTGATTGGAAGAAGCGTAACGTTGTGCCCATTTTTAGGAAGAGTAGAAACGATGGTGCTGGGAACTATTGACCTGTAAGCCTTGCTTCTGTGCCTGGGAAGATCATGGAACAGATCCTCCTAGAAGCTGTGCTAAAGCACATGGAGGACAGGGGTGTGATTTGAGACAACCAGCAGGGCTTCACCAGGGGCAAATCCTGTACGACCAACTTAGTGGCTTTCTATGATAGGGTAACCACAGTAGCAGACACAGGAAAACCAGTGGATGCGATCTATCTGGAATTCTGTAAAGCCTTTGACACAGTGCCCCACTGTTTTGGTGGATAAGAAATTGGTTGAATAGTCATATTCAGAGAATAGTGGTCAGTGGCTTGATGTCCAGATGGAGATCCATGACTAGTGGTGTCCCTCAGGGGTCTGCACTGGGGCCAGCCTTGTTTACTATCTTCATCAATGATATTGACAACAAGATTGAGTGCACCCTCAGCAAGTTTGCAGATGACACCAAGATAAGTGGTGCAGTTGCCACACTGGAAGGACAGGATGTCAACCACAGGGACCTGGACAGGCTGGAGAATTGGGCCTGTGAGAACATCATGAGGTTCAACAAGGCCAAGTGCAAGGTCTTACACCTGGCTCGGGGCATTCCCCAATTTCAGTACATGATGGGGGATGACATGATTGAGAACTGCCCTACAGGGAAGGACTTGGAGGTGCCCTTTGATGAGAAGATCAACATGATCCAGCAATGTGCACTTACAACCCAGAAGGTCAACTGTGTCCTGGGCTGCATCAAAAGAAGCATGACCAGCATGCTGAGGGAGGTGATTCAGCCCCTCTATTCCTCTCTTGTGAGATCTCATCTGGAGAACTGTGTCCAGTCCTGGAATCCTCAGCATAAGAAGAATATGGAATTGTTGGAATGGATCCAGAGGAGGGCTACAAAGATGATCAGCGTACTGGAGCACCTGCAATACGAAGGGAGGCTGAGAGAGTTGAGTTTGTTCAGCCTGGAGAAGAGGGGCTGATGAGAAAGCTGGGGAGGGACTTTTTACAAAGGCTTGTAGTAATATGACAAGGGGCAATGGGTATAAACTGGAGAGGAGCAGATTTAGACTAGACATAGGGAGGAATTTCTTCACAATGAGAGTGGCAAGACACTGGCACAGGCTGCCCAGGGAAGCTGTGGATGCCCCATCCCTGGAAGTGTTTAAGACCAGGTTGGATGGGGCCTTGGGCAGCCTGATCTAGTGGGAAGTGTCCCTGCCCATCACAGGGGGGCTGGAACTAAATGGTCTTTAAGGTCCATTCCAACCCAAACTATTCTATGATTCTATGTCCATTGACAGAGATGCATAGTATTAGGTGAGGATGATTCGACCCAGCCTTCTTACATGGATTTCAGTGTTAAAGCAGAAAAATTAATCTCCAGCAGTGCTCTTCCATCCATCCAGACACTAAGGTACTTAACAGACTCTAGTTGCCGTGATTAGTTTAGCTGTGAACAGTAAGGCATGCAGACAGAAATATGATACTACCGAGAACTTGGACTTCAGCCAGTCAACCATAGAGGCAGGGGAGTTAGAAAGTATTTTCCAAGAAAGGAGGCATACATACATCTGGGTAAGTTAGTGCAAGCAGGACAGGATGGGCAGATAGCCACAACTTCTGAGGCACACATGTATTATTTTAAAACAGTTTTCCTTCAGTGTGTCTGTCACACCCAAATTTATTACGTTCACATAAAACTCATTCCTTTCACAAAACTGGCTTCTAGTCATCTCTTTCTAAATTATATGGGATTCTCTAGCACAGTTCTGCAGTTGGGAAAGGCACTGTAATCATCTGGAATAACAAGACCAATTCACATTGAAATACTTCTCACAGAAGCTCAGTATTAAGATGGCAATATGCCTTAGGCTCAGTATTCCTACATCTAGGAGATTCTGAATTTCACTGGAGAAATTTGCTCTTAAAGCTAAATAAATGCCTGCCTGTATGGGAGGTTCAATTGCCACATAAACTCAGCAGATTATTGCCTGTTTGTGCCACTACTCTTGTGCTATGGCCTTATCAGCAAGGAATATTTATCCACCTTTGCACCTGCTTTGAGATCTAAGGATACAACTTGGTGAACAGAGATGGAAGAAAATCAAAATAGCAATTCACTAGCACAGTAAACAGGGTTGCAAAATTCCCCTGGGCAGTGGCCTCTCCTGGCACAGTCTAAGCTCTTGCACAAGGGTTTGGGTATGGTCTGTGTCTGCTTTGATCCAAACCTGAAAAAATATGTAAGAAAGAGAAACAGGGGACAATAGACAGGAAAAAAGACTTGTGGGAGTATAAGCTGTCTTCTAGTATTGCAGCTATTTAGCTAGTGACCCTCCACAGCTGACTACCTTCTCCCAAGGTGCCACTAGACAAGTTCTGTGGGTCCAGACTCATCATGGCTCACAGCCATGAAGAGGTGTATTCCAGGTTCAGCTTCAGGATGTGCTTCTCTTAGACAAGAAGACAATATCTGATATGACAAACTGAATCTGGAGATGCCCATTTCCCTCCTCTGCGTGTATGCCTATCCCTTCCCACCGTCTCCATTGAAGGTAACCCAATCTTGTACTGCCAGTTTGCTTTTGCACTTACTTTTTGGTTTGTCCTTGACTGAACCAGATACAATTGTAGAAAAATGTCAGTTTTGATACTAACGAACACTTCTTAGTGTGATACAGAAACCTGCTGAACCAACTAGAGGCCAAATTGTCCTGTTACACATGGGTCTTTTCTGCTTCAGGCAGGTGAATAATTGCTTTGCGCATGTTTCTGTCACTTGGAAAGAGCAGGATTCTGAGCAGCTGGGAGCTTGCTGGGCTTGGCCCCTGCTTCCTACCCCAGCCCTCCCATCCCCACAGTGGGCATCTGGAGAAAGGTGTCTCTCCAAGTGGCCCAGGGAGAGGACCCAGCTCTGCCTCAGCCTATGCTTGACTGTGCACAGCCTGGATGAGAGCAGGGCTGGCTGTGAGGCTGTACTGGGCTGCCACTAATATGCAGAGCAGATGTCTCTGCTAGCCAGCAAACCCACTGGCTCCCCAGCTTCAACGTGCTTCACGGAGTGCAGCTGGAAAGCAATGACTAGCAGAACAACTGCCAACGTTTTTTAACTTGTCTTGAGCTTACTCTGTTCTCCTCTGGTTTAGAAATCATGTTGAATTAAGCTGTCTTCTATGAAGCTCATGAATGTGCCAAAACATCATACCTGCATATGCTTTTTGGAGCAAGTACGTCCTGCATATGGTGTTCAGAGTTATGGTGTGAGATTAATGGCAAGGAAAAGCTCCTGTTCTGCTCTTTTTTAGCAAGCCCAGAAGATAAAGGAATAACTAGTATCAAAACCCAAAACTTCCCTCTGGCAGTCTTGACGACAGAGAAAAACACCTTCACTTAAACACCAGAGGAGAGCAGAGAGGAGAAGGAGCAGTGTTGTACTGAAACAGGCAGCATAGTCCTGAGGCCCCACAGCACGTCCTGTCACACTGCTAGGGCTGTGCTGTGCTCACCAGCCCTGCTCAGCACTTGCACCCCTGGCACAGCTGTGCCAATGTGTTGAGCTCTCTGCTTCTTGTCCCAGGGAAAGAGGTTGAGGAAGCATTGTACCCAGTGCCATAACGGGGCAAGCAAATGGGTTAATCCATCACTTTCACACAGTATCATCAACTTTCTGATATTGCCTGATTTTAAAACAAGACTTCAAGCATTTGTGACTTAGATCATTAATTATACCATACTCACCTCAGTACACTTTCTCAAGCATTTCTGCAGCACCTGCAGAGGCGTTTGAGATACCAAAGCCGCTATTTAGCCACAGATAAACTCAGTTGCTTGCCTTCCCTCTTTGCAGTGAGTTCACTAGCTTTCTAACTGGTATCTCAGCAATTGCACATTTTCTCCTTTGACTTATCAGCCCCTCTCCTTTCCCAACTAATAGATGTATGTTCCTGTCTGAAGGTTTCAATAATAGGATATAGGAAATCTAACCAGCTCTAAACACCATCCCAAGCCAAGCAGTTTGCAGAGTTGCTTCACTGAGAAGTTTTCATGGTTATTTAAAGTAAGGATTGTCTAGACATCTATTTTCAAAGTCCAGAAAATTGTTTGGTTTGGCACTTTTAAAAACAAGGAGAGCAGAGAGAAGACTTTAACTGTTATACAACAGAAAATTCTGAGTCTCCACAGATTTACTCATAATGATATGGAGCTTGGTCTTCTGTCCTATTGTTTCCCATTCAGACAATTGGTGGATATTTATGAAAACGCCAGAAGTTTTATACATTGTGGAGGGATGGCTATCCATCTGAGAACACCCACTGACTATTTATATTCTGCAGTTATTGTTTGAATTGTTCAAGCTCTGTACAACTCCCAGAGCATCTATATATACCAGACAGCAGCTGATGGAAGATATATCTTCTGATTTATCAGATGGCTATCTCTGCAATCTGGCAAACTACATAAACCAGAGAATTGGAGAGATTTCCCAAGATCATTTATAGTCTGTGTAGCAAAAGCTCCTTCTGACACCCAGCCCAATATCCTAACTAGAGAAATCAAAGTATTTCTTGGTTTGGGTGTTGGGGGAGTGTTGATTACTAATGTTCAATGCTCATCTTTTCAATCAGCAGAAATAATACCTTGAAATAGAGATGACCAACAATTTTCCAAGCAATATAACAGTGTAGATATCATCAATATCTAACATTAGAGAGATGTGGTCGGTATTGCAATTATAACTGGTCTGCATTACAATGAACTTGTGCAGTTTAATGCAGTTAAAGATAATCTGTATCGCTTGCTAAACACATTCCATCAGTTTTACATTTATGCAGCTAAAGGGAAGTGTTTAAACATTTGGTTAATGCACTGTATGTCTAAAATGTTTTAGATCCATGTGACATTTTTAAAATATTTTTATTCCAGTGGTAGCTCACTGAGTAAATTAATTTCTTCTAGAGCCGAGTGTACCATACTCCTTTTACCACAGCATTCCTAGACCTGTCTGCCATGATGTCTTAATTTTTTGGCTCACTAATCTAATTTAATCAAATGTAATTGGTTTGGCAGCTCTATTAACTTTTTTTTTTTTTTGCATGTAGGTGCTAAATGAGGCAGAATCCGTGCATAGTATGTGAGGCTGCCTTTTTCTACTTGCCCATTTTATAGCATGATTGCAATTTTCTGGACAGGGGCAAGAAAAGTGGGACAACACAGCCCCTCTGTGCAATCCACCTGGCAGCAAATGAAGCATCCTTCATGGCAGATTAGTAGCAAAGCCTGCTGGCAAGAGATGGCACAGTGTAGGTCAGGATCAACTTTGCACAGACCTCTCAGGATGACTAATGTGCATGAAAGCTGTACCTCAATAAGAAAACCTTAGGGAGCGCAATAGAGGGACAATACAGAGGCAAAAGTCTGTCTTGCTTCATCCAAAGGAGTTTACATTTGATAATGGCTGGAAACTCTTCCTACTGCAGCCTGTATTTGGGGCTCCTCATAGCAACATTATCCAAAATATCCAAGAAGATATTATTACTTCAGTGTTTTCATTCAATGACTGCTTCTTCACATATACCTTGCAGTCTGCTTTCCAAGAAGTTGTAGCTTTCTGGAAACTCCCTACTGAGGGCAACAATGCAACAAGTTTTTCAACAAGATGCAAAATATCAAAACAGCAAGTCAGCTTAAATGTTTAATGATGTGAGATTCAAATGCAGTGTAATATATTTTCTTCAAAGCCCACAGAAACATCATTCTTCATTCTGAAAGAAAATCTTCCCATTTTCTGTCTGGATCAATTTCATAAATGAAAATTGTAGGGAAAGTTAAGTAAGCTTTTGTTGTTGAATCTTCATCATGCAACATTGTAACAAAGATTTATTAGCGTAACAAAGATTTATTAGTGGGTGCTCTGACTGGGGTGATAGCAAAAAAAAATTCTCTGCTGACATAACTTAATTTAGGTCTTGTGGATGCCATGCTAAAGGGATACTTCACTTGATGCCACAATCAGGTTGCTCCAAAAGGCAGATTAATTTAGTTTCAATGAATTTATGTAAAGAGGAGGCTGAGAGGAGACCTCATTGCTCNTGATTCTATGATTCTATGATTCTATGATTCTATGATTCTATGATTCTGTGATTCTATGAAAGAATTTAGCCTAATACTCCTTCTATCTAGGGAAATACTCTAAGAGGAATTTTAAGTGGGTTTTGACTGATTTTATTTATTTAATTGCAACAGAAGGTCTTACTGATGAATGGAGAAGGTCAACTTTTCCTCAGCACAGTCTAATTTAGATGATTATTAGAAAAAGAGTAGGTATGCTTGAAAAGCCACTGCTAAATATTTTTTCAGAACTGAGGGACGATTTCTTTTTCATGGATGAGAAGTCACTACTCAGTCACAATGGGGTACAATTTCCAAAAGTACAGTTTTGCCTCTGTGAACGTCAACATTGTTTTCCCCAAGGCTGAAGGAAAGAAGCGTAACAGAATGGTTTGCAAGTCTGTAGATCCAAGCCACAAAGGATAAGCAGGACTTCACACAAATTCCAGCAGGGAAGGCAAATAGTTTAATTGGTTCTGGGTTGAATGGATGAGAGACTGGATAACTTTGTCTGAGCTCTCCTGCGGACCTCTCTGTGTAGCTCAGGCTGCTTTGCCATCTTCTCACCTCATACAGATCCTGCCCTCTTGGCAAAGGAGTAAAGTTGTATACTTCTTTACTCTGCAAGTCACTGCTTTACACAAACGCCAGTAAATGAATGCTGATAAAATAATCAATCAGTTTAACAGAATGAAAGCCTTGTGTACTGAAAGATGACGTGAAATTATTGCCTAACCTATTAAAAGAATAAGCCTGCTGTAGTCCAATTACACCTTCACTATATACAATGAAATAGCTCTCAAGCAATTCCTCAGCAAAGGAATAAATCTGTCATGAAAGAAAAATTTATTGTTTGTCAAAGCTATCTGTTCAGGAAGTAATACTTCTCTCAGGGTCATGCTGGTAGTAACTCAGCATGAGATTAAATGGAATTAGGGGGAGTCTTCATTGCATTTTATACTTCCTTTTGTTGAGCTACCAATTGTCTACCTGAACCCCTAAATTCCATCAACAATGGATTATTCAGTGGGAAAAAAAAAGTGTAAACTGATAAACAGAAAGAATAGAAATGCATCTAGGTGCCATTTTTGGCTTCATAAGAACTTTTTTCCTGAAAATTATCTCCATAAGAGTTATATCAGCTAAAAACTAAAGTAATTACATTGAATTTTTTTAAAAAAAAATCTGATTTGCACTAGTGCAGCTGATAGTGAAGCCTGGCCTGTTGTCGGTTTGAAGTATTTAGACACCAGATTTCCATACCCATCTATAGTTCTGCTTGTCGTCTAACAAAGGAATTGTGAGGTGAAATAGATCTAATGATTTTCAGCACTAAGAAGAAATATCCTATGGATCTTAGTAAAAAAAAGGATATACTAAAATAGAAAGGGTCATATCACAGGCTCTTGTTTAGCTGAGCAGCAAGTGAAAATCACAGGGAGAAAAGGTCACAAAATAGGCTTAAATATTGATTGGATGCCTAGTCTCATCCTGAAAAGTTTAAACTGTGTATTCCCATGAGTTTCAACTGCTAAAACCTTTCTAAGAGCTCTTCCAGGCTATGCAGGCAACTGTATCTCTTACTAAATACTTATCTAATCAAGCTGTAATTAGCATGATTTTCTTTAGAGAAAAATTAAAAAATGACCTAATGCAGCATTGTAGAAATGCACATTTAGAGAAAGGAAGAAATACAAGAGATTTAAGAACTGCCATTTACAAAATGAGTGATGCTTTTCCCATCATGGCTTTTTGTGAAGATCAGTGGAACAATTGCTCCAGATAAATATGATTTGTGAATCATTTAACAATCATTTAAAGGAGAGCAGGTTCTGCTTCTGAGCAATTAGATGTATGATCAGAAATCACAGAGGTGCTGAGCAGGGAGACTGAAGCTAGTTATAATTCCGGTCCTCCACAATGGGGTGAAGAATTGTCATATAATTAAGCTTCCTTAAGCTTTTATGGAAATATTTATGAAATGAGAACACCTTTTAAATAAATTACCAATCTATTTATTATTCTAAAAACGTCACATTGACAAAATATTCACCCTGGCTTGATTGTTAAGCTTGTTCATGAGTCAGGCTCAGCAAACAGTCAGAAGATAAAATGCTGAAAGTTACAACTACAGGACATTTTCAGCCTGCACTGATTATGTGTCCCCACCAACTCAGGCAGAAGAGACAAAACATTCTGGAATCACAGTAAATGGAATGGGGAAAACATGCCTCCCCAGCATTGTCTTCCCTTACCCTAACTACACAAAGGCTGTCAAATAAACAATATGTGAATTACTGGTCCCCTTATTTTAGAGGGAATACTGGAGAGTTGCAAGGCTACAGGGAAGCAAGACAGGTCAACAGACACAGTAAAAGTCTTAGAAACATTCTCCTGGGAGAAAAAATTGCAGTGATTGGAGTTATTTACCTGAAAATCCCTGTTTATGAATAGGTTCCAGTTAGCTTAGAATGGCTGCAGTGGTTTTTAACCCTAAATGTTGGTTCTGTCCTTTTGTAAGATCCCATTTGTGCAGCAGTGCTATTAGAGATATTTGTAGAGCTACTGCTGGTAGCAGGGTGCAGTGCAGGTCAGCTGGAGGGCAAACCACTAGGGCTGGCTCCATTCTAGGCTACAAACTGAGAACATTAAAGAAGGCAGAAGAGACATTCATGTTCTTCCTGTCTCAAGGCATGAGCTGGAGGCAGAAATGGAGGTGGTAGGAAATGAAGAGCAATGAAATTAAACACTGATCGAATTCAAATACAAGAGAAAAATCCTTCCCAAGAAGTCGACCTAAGCTGTAGACCTTGATTGCTACAGGGCATCATTGAAGGTGAGAAGGTGAAAGAATTGGATATGAAAACTGTTTTGCTAGCTGAAGATTACAACAGTTTTTCACTCTTGCTAAAAAGAGTAATAATCTTTATTATACTTATTTAGAAGTCTTACTTCATTGCCAAAGGTAATCTATAGTAAGTAGCATGAAAACAATGTCTAAAGCAGTAACTTTTACCAGTGCAGGGCCTCTCATACCTTCCTTTTTGAAGGAGAAGGATGAGAGACTTCCAGATGTACTGGTAGAGCTGGCCCACCGTACTACCCTCTGTGTTCATTGCCAGCCCCATCAGGCTGCAACCCCTGGATGATCTCTGGAGTCCCTCTGCTCAGGGTCACGGTAAAAGGCAACGGTTACAGGTTGCATAAAGCAAAACTCCAACCTGGCACAAGCAAAGAGTATTCACCAAGGGACTAGGGGTCCATAGAGGCAGTATCAACTCTGTCTTTGAAAATATTCAGTCAGTCTGGACAAGGCTCTAAGCTACCTGGAGTAAGTTAGTTGTGCAGGCCTACTCTAGGTGGAGGCTAGAGTAGCTGGTCCCTCCTGGCACATGTATCTGACAGCTTCATGTACTTCACTACAGAGCCAGGTTAAACATTAATACCTCAGTGTTAGTGAGACTTGCCCTGTGAGACACTGGAAGGAAAAATGGAAAATTGTCTCCCCATAGGAATGACTGCATGGACTAGTCCTGGACTTCTCAAGGTTTTATGTATGGGATAAAAGCCGGTGCTGGATGCCATCAGCTCTCTGTAGACCATGGATGGAGGGATAGGAAAGCATCAGTATGTGACAGCACTGAGGATATCTATCACGATAGCTTGATTCCTGACTTGTTAATGGATCTACTTTAGAGAGAAGGGAGTTAAATAAAGATTAATCTTTGTATTCTTAGGGAAATGAGAAAGAAATGTAGAACGACCTTTTACCAATTCACTGATACACTTTCCTCACTATGTCTGGTAAAAGGCAATAATAATTGCCCTACAGAGACTCAAGGAAAGTCATCAGCGTACATTGTTCGCATTTGATTTTTCATCATTTCTGTCTGTCTCCTGCCACAAATCATCTGAGATTGTCTCCATTCATTAGAAAAGAATATAATTAGGAATCATATGAAAACATTTCTTTTTTTAAAGAGCACTAACTCTGCAAATGTCTGGCAAAGAATGTTTTTCAGATCCCCAGGCCCTAATGGAATGAAACTGAAGCTGAATTAAACCTCCAAATCTTTGATTTTATTTTAAATATTTTTTGCTGTCCCCACCGATCTCAGAGACTCATACCCCCAAGGCATGGAACAATCAACTTTTCTGCTATTATTCTAAGAGATATGTTTGTTCCATATTTTTAAATATCAATGTGGCAATAAGGCAGAGGATATTAGCAGCTGCACTTTCCTGCAGTAGAATAACCACAGCGTCCCAGGCTGCAATGTTTACATTACATCCATGCACATCCCAACCACAGATTTATGGCCAAATCCATCTGCAAGACCATCTTAGAAAATTGATTGTGTAATTGCAGAAATCAAAGCTTCAAAAAACAATCTACTACATATTATCAAAACAAATCATTTTTCAAAGGGGTTAAACTCTTTCAAAAGATTGAAGTTCATCCCATCACAAGGAGCTTAAGTAACAGTGTTCAGATGACTATGCACATGGCTTGCATAGTGCTCAAGACCTTGCAATGGCTTCATGCACTGGTGCTAAATAGACAGACTTGACCGATGATTATGTCTTTTGTTAATTATGACTTCTGTTAAAGTCTACAAGCATGTAGCAGTCATACCTGGATATAACATTTCTTTATGTATTTTTGACCACTTGTCCAGTCTTCTTTTAAAAAAACGCCACATCCTCAGTAGATGTAGACCTTTAGCCTTCCTTGTAGTTTCATGAAATACTACCAAAGTGTAAGTCCTTGGCTTTTGAGACTATCAAAACATCCCTTTATATTCTGTGGCTATCAGGTGTTCGGTATGAATTAAATTGGGACACTTACATGTTACGCAAGCACAAACACTGACTGTAGCACAGTTATTTTCTGACTTAAGAACTATAGTGTAGACACTGGTTGTTTTTCTTCCTCCATTCTCCTTGTTTTTGTTAGCAGCACACAAAGACACTAATCCTACATATGCCCCAGTGAAGACAGCGGGATGTCTTTCCTCGGTTGACCTCAGTAGTGTTGGGATCTCTTCCATTAAACATAATTAATCTTAAGAAATATAATATATCATTTTTACAGGTGTCTGAATAAATCTGATCAACAGGAAATTTTGGATCAATTGACTCTCAAGTGTCACATTTCTGACTGAGCCTTACACTCCAATGCTGCTCAGTGGGAGTAAACTTGCTTATCACTCTTGATCTTATCAAAATTTGCCAGTTAAGGAGCTGTCTCAAATTAAAAAGAAAAAAACTCATAAAACTAGTTTTCATTTATGTGACCTTCCCTTAGAAAATTACAGTCACCTGGTGTGAGTAATTTCCATTGAACAAACTTTCCCCATTACGATCAATAATGAAAACAGAGCAGATGAGAAGATATTCATAGAATCATAGAATCAAGAGGTTGGAAGAGACCCACCGGATCATTGATTCCAAGCATTCCCACCAATCTCTAAACCATCCCCCTCAGTACCTCATCCACCTGCACCTTAAACACCTCCAGGGAAGGCAAGACAACCACCTCCCTGGGCAGACCGTTCCATTGCCTAATGACCCTTTCTGTGAAAATTTTTTTCCTTCTGTCTAGCCT
>WAAB01001415.1:0-15238 GCA_013389865.1 Piaya cayana | reverse complement strand
AAGTGCTAAGGGACATGGTTTAGTGTTTGATAGGAATGGTTGGACTCGATGATCCAATGGGTCTTTTCCAACCTGGTGATTCTATTATACTGTGATCCATTAAAAAATGCATGCCAGCACTTCTGGACATTTATAATCTGGGAGTGACACCTGGTCTTTGTTTTGCCCGTTGCTCAGGTCTGGTAAACACATTTTGGTACTTTGTGGAATGTTATCAAAGATTTTGTTATGGAAAGAAATCATGGATTCATGGATACTGTACAACCCCCAAAGGAGCCAGTCAGCACAGTTCTACAGTTCTGTGTCTCCCGTGGCCTAGACATGTTATTTAGCTTTCTCTTCTGTAGACCCTTGCTTGTGAAATGGATGAAATGATGCTATCATCCTCAAAGGGCATTTGTGCAAGAACGACATTGGACAGATATTACTGCACCCATACCTTTTGGTAACTGAGATATATGCGTGTGAAATAGACAGCAGTGCTGCACAGCAGATAAGTTAATGTAGCCCACATGGCAGGACTCCTAGGCTACTCCGTTGCTCCTATGTTCCCCAAACAAGAGAGAGGAGCAGGATTAAAAAGAAAATGGAGCCTTGTATGTTTGCAGGTTTCCTAATACTGGTATTATATTCCCAGTAGTCAGCATTTGAGACAACAGCAATATTAGAAAAGAACTTAGAAAGGGGGAAAAAACACCAGTATGATACAAAAAAAAAAAAGAAAAATCAAATGTTCTTATGAAACTAAAAAATAAATAGAAACAAAAAAAAATAAAAAAAAGAAAAAAAAAAAACGAAAATGATACAAAAAAAAAAAAGAAAAATCAAATGTTCTTATGAAACTAAAAAATAAATAGAAACAAAAAAAAATAAAAAAAAGAAAAAAAAAAAACGAAAATGATACAAAAAAAAAAAAGAAAAATCAAGTGTTCTTGTGCTCCTGCCAGATGAATTGCAGCAAATTCAAATTTAACAAAAAATAATCAAAGTTAAGAATATAAGTCGTAAAACACAGCAGGTACTGGAAGACAAAGAAATCTTGCAGTATGGTGTGGCTGTAACAAAAAAATCCTACACCAAACAAATAGGAGAAGCTAAGGAAAGGGTGAAATGAAGATTGCACGAGAATTTAAGGTAAATAATAGAACTTTCTTTCAAATATATAAAGAAGAAAAGGTCATCAAAGGAATCTTCAGGGTTTCTCAGAGACAGATGAACAGAGACCAGATGCCAGAAGAGGTAGGCATTACAGATAAATTAAATGAACTTTTTGCTTCACTCTTCTAGAGGGAGGAGGATGAATTGTTGCCAAAGAGAGAAATACACTTTCCCGAGTGAGAAAAATGAAACACAAAATAGAACTCAGGGTCAAAGAATAAAAAGTGATAAAGCAATTAGATTCTGAGACTGTTTCTGAAACTCTGGAACTGAACAGGCCCCATCCCAACATTGGGAAGAGCAGAGCAAGAAGCCTCTTAAACTTGGATTTACTGAAGGCAAAGAAAGCACTCCTGACCAAAATGATTGCTTTTTTGTGATAAAATAACTGGATTTTTGGACAACGGGAGATCAGTGGACATCACTTACATCAACTTTATCAAGACTTTGATAGCTTTCTCAACAATATTTTTGTATCTGAGTTGGGACACTGTGGTCTGGATGGATGCACAAACAGGTGGATAAAAATTTGTTAGAGAGTTGGGCTCAGAAATAGTGGTTAATGAGTTATACTCTACCCAGAGTCAGATTGTAGATGACTGGCGTTGCTGAGAAGACCCTGGGGAGTTCTGACAGACAGTGCATGCATCAGTAGTGTGCCCTGGTAGGAAAATTGGCTATGAGTATCTTGAGTATGCTAGAGGAAACACAGCCAGGAACTTGAGGGAAGACATTGCCCTCCTGCTCAGCACCTGTTGGACCACATCTAGACACTGTGTCCTTTTGAATTCCTCAGTACAAGAAAGAATTTGTAAAATTGGAGAAAAATTGTTGGGAGCTAGAGCACTAGATTCGTTCAGCCTGGTTTATGATCAATCTGATAGCAGCATGCCAGGACCTATGAAGAGGTCATCAAGAGGGTGACCAAGATTTTCACAGTAATGCATTAGTGGAAATATGAATTTGAACAAAAAAAGGTTCAAACATAATATCAGGAAGAACTTTTTCTCCATGAGGAAAGTCAGTTTTTGGAGCAGGTTACACAGAGAAATTGTGTAGCCTTCCTGCTGGGAAGCTCTAAAGCCTAAACTTGGTAAAGCCCAGAGCAACCTGATCTGATCTCACATCTGGTCTTTCTTTGAGCTGAGTTCTGACTGGAGGCCTCCTGAGGTCCCTTTCAGTCTGAATTATCCTGCAATCTTATGATCTGTGGGGTTTAAAGAGAAGCCAGCTGAGAAGAGAGCAATGGAAGGGACCCTATTAGATCTTGGAAATTTAGATATGATAAAGAATACATACCTTGCAATTTGCTGGCAAGAGAAATAGCAGCAATGCCAGTTAAAGCCAAGATTAGGAACAGGGATTAACCAGCAAGAGAGGAAAAAGAGAGAATATAAGAACAAGGGTAAAGTCTACATTTCAAGTCAGAGTAGTTGCTTTCACCAGTGCTGTCCTTGGCTTGCTGTGCAGGTTTGGAGAAGTTCTAGGGAAAGTTCTCCCAGTGGTTAAAGTCATGCTATTTCCTGCCTGATGTAAAAATATGGACAACCAAAAAATCCAGCCACAGGAGTGTGTACCAAAGAAGGAGCATCTTTCCTGGAACCAAGGGCATGATGATGATGACGACTGGAGATATGAAGATATGTCCACAGGCATGTTCTCTCCAGCAGAGACCTGTCCTTCAGGCCTGGGCCTCTCTGAGAACACTTTTCCTTCCTCTGGAGGAACCACACAGAGAACTTTGCCAGCAGGAGCAGTCACAATGGCAGGAACCATTCACCATTTCTGCCAGAGTTTTCTTTATCCTGAGTTAAATTCCTGGGTGCCATGGAGGGTTAGGCAAGGCAAAAATACTCTGTGGAAAACATTGAGAAACCCAATTTGCTGAAGGCTGGAAAAGTATCCTAAAAGTACTACTGCTTTTCTGTGCCATTCCTATGAGGGACTGGGCTGCATAGACCTTTTTCCTGTTATCTTTTACAATATTTTTCCCCAAGTTATTTTGATTTCTATCAAAAAAATGGGAGAGAAAACCTTTATTCCAGTAATGCGTGGACTTTGTCAAACTATATTCACAATAATAAGGGGTTGTTAGATCTTCAGATAAATGCAGATCACGGAAAAACCTGTATTCTTATGTTTGTAAATAATTACAATTTAAAACGCCATAAAAAGAAGTCAATAAACCCATTCCCAGGAGATCAGCAAATATCATTGTTCAAAGATTATAACCCAAGACTGGGGTCATTCTCAATAGATAGCTGTCTCATTTTCCTTTCAAAGGAACAGCCATATATCACACTGCAACTCATCACAGAAGTGTAATAAAAAATACACAAACATACATTCATTAACCTGCAGAAGGGAAACGGGAAGGGAGAAAACATACTGATGAAATAAAAAGAAGTCAGACGAGCCAAGACAGGAGATTGCAAGCAGCTCTAACTGGATGAAACCAAACCAGATAATTGGACAGCAGTATACTAGATGAAACTCAGCCTAGACATGTGGTTTACAGAAAACAGTTTAAAACTACTCTTAAACATTTACGGGCTCTGAATTAAATGTAACCTCCAAGGAAAAAGATAAAGACATTATTATGGACAGCTCAATGAAGTTGTATTGAATGTGCAGCAGCAACCAAAAAAAAAAAAAAAGAATAAAAAGCTAGGAGATATTCAGCATGGAAGAGACAGAATAATACAGAGAACACTGGAATCAATGAGACATGCTCAGCCTTGACAAGTCAATAGACATTTATTTTGTATGCCACCTCTCCTGAAATCCACAGCCTAAAGTGCCTTGCAAATCAAAGCAATCTAATTGCAGAATTAAATAATAACAAGGGGAGATAAATTCAATTCTCTTTTCACAAATTGAGTAAGGAGCAAAGGGATGAAGTCTGGATGAGGGCTGCAGTCCTTCTCTACTGATGGGGAATTTCTGCCTAGGTAAGACCACAGACAGAAGAGCAGAAGAACAAGAAAGCAAATTAAAATAAAGGCCTGCTCTGACTGCTGAATGAGCAGTGTGAGTAGATGGTTGCGTTGGTTTCTGGGTACACTTTCCCATATAGAGCAAAAAAAATCTATGTACTGTGGATTATCGGAGGAATCATAGTCACTAGTCACAGGTTCAGTGGTTGCAGGGATGGGCATCATGTGAGACAGCCAGGGTTCTGAGTCAGCTGTTTCAGCTCTCTGTCCTTTTTGCACATCCCCATTTGCACCTGGCTCTTTTCCCCTTCGGCTGTATATTTTGTAGGTTACAAACTATTTATGTTTTTTGTATGTTTTTGTAGAATGGGAAAAACACAGGATATAAACTGTGAAACAAATACGCATAGTGATGCTCACAAGCTCAGAGCAAAATATCTGATCATTTGATCTGTCAAGGACAAGTCTCATGTATGCAGTTTCATAGCAGTAGCAATAGGGTAAATTTACAAACTCAAAAGGAGGAAACGGATGCAAGGATACTACAGAGACAACAGTAAAATTAGAGTAAAAACCTGAGTTAAGGAGGCTTTAAGACGTTTAGGTAAAAGTAGCTAAACCTCAGATGTGTGAAGTCAAAAGCAAAATAATTATGCTGAATCCTGCTGGAGTGGTTCACATTCAGACTTTTAAAGGTGGAAAGGAATCACTATCCTCGTCATACAGATGAAGAAAATAAGCAGGAGTAAAAGATGATCTACAAAGTCACAGAGTCAGGTGTGAATACGTTGGGGAATCCAACTCAGCTTTGCAGCGACCTGCCAACAAACTACAGTGCAGGAAAGTCACTGAAATGTTCTACCATGAGTAACAGCATTCTGAAAGTTTCCTGTTAGAAGTGAGCTGTGAAGAGCAAAAAAAGGTGAAGAAGTTAAAAAAAAAAAAAGGTATTCTGAAAATGACATTAACTTGGGTCATACCATTTCAAAGAAAATGTAGCAGAAACAGAACTGATCAAGAAAGAATAAGTAGGTTGATTTGGCACTGCTCCGCTTTTGTACTCTCCAAGAAAGGGTACAAAACTCAATGCAAGAGGGTAAGCTGGGGGTGAATGGGCGCTGAAACATACTGAGAGCTCAACTTCGATGTAAGGCAATTTCACTCACCCTTTGCCTACACATCATACTTCCAAGGTTGCATATTCACTGTCAAAGTTTTGAAGCACACATTTTAACAGTTAAAGCACACCATTATTTAAGCTTGGCATTAGTATCAAGAGTAAACATTTTACTCAGACATGCAGAGTAAATTTAAATGTGCAACGAATATATTTTTATTAAAGTAATTTCAATCTGAAAAGTTTGCATGGAATTAAATTAGATAAAAGCACATCAAGGGCAGACTTCTGAAAGGAAAAATAAATCACATACTGAACTGGATCTATTTTGTACCTTTTAATAAGTGAAAAAAAAATACAAAAAAAAAGGAAAAATTCTTTACTGAGACAAAAATTACCTTTAATTGAGTCCTGGATCCAAAAATATCCCACAAATTTAGTTTAGTTAATTGTCTCTTTTGAAAGAGTGAAATAAAGGGATGGGGAGTGAAGAGGTTGGGAAGAAAAGTGAGCATCATTTCCTAATGAAAGGAAATTTGACTCTCTGTAACTCAGAGATGACTTTCTTTCTTCTAAAGAAGTGAACATTAAAAAAAACACCAACATTGTTTACTTACATCTACCTTCCTGTCAAAAAGAAGAAAAGGGAGAGAGTAGAAACTAAAATAAGATGTTTCTTTCTCTCATGTAAAAAACCCAGGAACTTTAAAATCCAATTTTGAAAATTAAAAGGAGCATGGAATAATTTAAGAATCCTGTTTGAACAAAGAGAAACTGGGACAAAAGTTGAGGAAAGACACTCTTGAGCCTTTTCCTACAGTCAAATCCCCATTTCTGGGAAAAAAAGTGTTAAAGCATTATGTGGTAGAAATCCAGAAATTTCAGAAAACTGAACCGGAAACCATGTTTTCCCTACAGGGCCTTCTAATTCCATGACTAAATCCTATTCCCTACTTTCAGTGCTGTCATATTTTCCATCTCAGTACTCCATCCTCTTAACACTTCTGAAAATAATACAGTTAAATCTGAAACTCTCATCCAACTATCAACTCCGTTTTATTCCCAAGGTAGTAAGTTCTTTTGGTTCACTGTCCTGATGGTACTTTTGGGACAAGAACCAATCTGGACTGTAATAAACAGAAAAGATTTCTAAAGTTTTTTCCCCATATACAGCTGTCCTGAGTAGACACCACAGCCAGGTGTTTCATGATAGAGAAGTACCTGAACATTCATGGTCCATAATCACCTGCAAATAGTTTCACTTATTCAGCAACTAAAAGCCCTTTGTTTGTCTTACTGGTGTTGCTTTGCCTGTGTTGTCGATTTCAGATGGCTCTTTGTTGTTTGCAATCAAACAATAAAGCCAAGAAGCTTCCTTCTCCAGAACTCCACTGTCCTCTGCTGTTTGAAGACACTATCCTCGCTGCTACTGGTGGCATTTAAATAGAAGCTTTTTGGATTTTTTCCCCCATTTTTTTTCCTACATCACTGTCTGTGATCTCCAGTTGCATTAAATTGTTGGGGCAAACTTGCCCATTGATTTCTCCTTGAGGGTCCAACTTTTTCATCTGAAAGACGTTTTTTATTTGTGTTTCTCTAAAATATTAGGAGATTGAGGAAATATTCACCTGCCTCCATCAAATAAGTGAAACCCAATAACTATGCTAATGAAAGGAAGACCCAGAAGCTCTCCTCGCATTCGCATTCATCTCTCCCAATGATGTGATTCTGCAAGCGGCTTCATCCATCTAGGCAGAGGTCTCCACGCAGTCTATCCACAGGCAAGAAAATGGGGCAGTCAGCAGCACGAATGGCAGGTAGGACATTTGGGACATATTGTGCTGCTTTAGTAGCCTTCACCTTGGCTGCTGACTCCCCGATCCAGTGGTGCAAAGCTGTTGTGGGCCCACAGTTCACACCAGCCAGGTCCACATTCCAAACTGGCTGAACCACAGCAGGACCCACATCTCCTTCATGTCCCATATCTCCTTCAGGCCCCATGTAATGCACCTGTGACCCTAAGACAAAATTAGTATTTTTTTTTTTCTCAGAGATATACAGTGGAGTCTGTACCACAGCCACCAAAGCTCTAATTTACAGTGTGAAAAAAGAAGGCATGTGTTGCCTGCCTTGCACCGTGGCATAAGAGGTCCTGGTATGTTCTGGGGTAAAGATGCCATTATCCAACTTAATGTATGTCATGAATTACTGTCATGGCTGACTTGCCATCTTCCACATTCCTAGGAGGGCAATACAGGTCCCCCACTTATTTTTCAAAAGAGATTTCAAATAACTGAACTCTTTTGGATGCTACAGATTGACAACACCTATCTTATCTTCATATTGAAAATGTCATGTCTAGTCCCAAGTCTTCCCTAGACAGCTACCTCATATTAGCTCTAACACCTTCTTAGTTAAAAAGAAGCTAAGAAGTAAAGGAATACAATATGAAACTTGCTAGTCAATTGAGCAAGAGATTTGGAGGCTGTGATATGGTATTGTCCAAGAAACTTTTCAGAAATTAGCAATTTGATGATCTTATAAGACTTTTCCAAGTAAACAATTACCTGATTCCGTGATTCTTTGAATACAAATTTCAGTGTAAACCTGGCTCTTAGAACCACATTTCTTAAGGTTGCCTGGTGCTGTTTTTCCATAATGTCTGTGTGTTACAGCCAGGACAAACTATGTCATTTCAGTTTCTTTCCCCTCTCTGCCCTGTCATTTTTCCTCAATGGAAAATTTCCTCTTCTACAGTTATACTGCTTCAGCAGTTGTTTGGTTATAACTTGCTGCAGGAAACATCCTGGCAAGAGGACATCAGAAGGGGATGTTACTTCTCTGAAGCACCTAGAAATTAATCTGCTGCTCTGAGTATTCCTGTGCAGGCAGGACAAATAAGTCAAGTCCCTTTTTCTCACCTCTGCACCTGTATTAATATACTTTATCCCTTGGGGATAAAGAACATGGGCAATAAATGGCTGACATTAAGCAGATTCCAGAGCAGCTGGATTTAACTCAACTCTGCATGGCTGCACTCAGACAAGAAGACATTCTCCCAGGAGAGGAAAGCACTTAGTATGGTAGCTTATGTTTACTGTTCTTGGAACTTACATGCTCCTCTTCTCTTATGTTAGTTCTCGATATCTTCCTTCTTTTACATTCCACTCTCATTTCAGAAACTGAATAGAACTTCCGAGTATTGATTTCTTAGGCCCACTGTAAAAATAAGAAATATTCCTGGAAGTCAATTTCCCAAAATATAGAAGATTTTGATAAATAAATCTGACTTGGAAAAGTCTTGCTGCTTCTCAATTATGCAGTAAAACTCTACCAAACACAGGGAGGTCGTAAGATTGCCCAAGGTCACAATACGAATCAGTTTCTCAGGTTGAGTGAACCATACAAACATGTGATCTCTGATTTTCGTCATCTAGATATTGGACAACACTCTTTATTTCCAGCTACTATTGATTTACATACACCCTTCTACACACAGAATCCAGCTGGCATTTTGTTAATTCAATATCCGATAGCTCATAACGATCCTGCTGAAGATAGACTGCTACAGGGCAGTCAAACTCCATGAAACAATTGTGTGGAAGTGTGATCAGGAAGCCATTTTTCTTACACAGTCTGATACATAATTCCTCAGTCTGAAGAAAATTTTTGCTCACCTAAGTATTACATGGAGATGGTAAAGAAATTTCCAGTGGAAGAGTTTTCTGGCAGAGATTGCTGAATACGTTCTAAATGAATGGTTTTCAGAAATATTGGTGTGTTTGGGGTTTTTTTCCAGTGGGATGCAATTGAGATTTTCCATTTTGGTAAGATGGAAATTCTTTCCCCTATAAAGGAGAAAAGGAAGAAACTGTTCAGGAGGCATGACTATCAGAAAGATCTCCTTAAAAGAGAGGTTAATAATAAAGAAGGACTTTTTGTCACATTCTTAATTTTCCAGGTTCGTTGAATGACACAATGTGTCAACCAGCATCACTCATATAATTTGCCATGACAGATCCTGCCTGACAAAGTGAATCATAGTAGCCCAGGGCATGTGACCGGCAGCCGTTGGTTGCAGCCAACTGCCCTTCACTTGTTTGCAGATTCAGGGAGAGCACTAGCAAGGGATAGAGAGTCCTTTAAAGCACTCCTATTTCTTTCCAATTCTCTGTGCAAAATGGAGATTTTCATTAAAGCATCGAAATATCTTTCCAGGTGTAAGACCAACTTCGCATAAGATGAAGAAATAAAAACCGTATAAACAAGCTTAGCATTCAAAAGCCTTTCCAAGCCAATTGCAGTATAATGAATTCAGTGTAAATTTGTGCTGACCTTGGATAGAGAATGATCTCCTTCTGCCAATAATTTACATAGTGGATATTGCTTTTGAATCAGAAATACAGTAAATTGCAGTGTGAAGGTTTTAAAGGATGAAAAGAAACTAGAGACTGAGTCTCAGCTCAGAGAGACCTGCACAGGCCAGGAGGGACTCCAATAGAGTCAGCAGAATTTCCTTCCTCAAGTGAGGAGAGAATTGAGCTGTTTTTAAGGAGCAAATGCTTTTATGTTTATTCATGTATGTTCATCCATCCGTATGATCTGGCTGGAAGCTCATAAAGTAAATTGTACATAGAAGAGAGAAAAAAGCTGTTCATACTACACCTGCTGCCCTGCCAGCCAAATGCCTTCCCATCAACCTGGGCACACCTTTGTGCTTAGGGCAGAGAGTGCTATGGATCTGGGGCATCTCTCTTCCTGCACTTGTCAATCAGCATCTGGATCCAGAGCGAGCCTGCATAAAAACAGAATGGAAAGGAGAAGAAAAAAGTTTTCTGGTATCCACACCAAAAGGTTTTGCTCAGACTGCTCTCTAAATACTTCACAGGTGCTAATATGTCATTGGGACTTCTGCAGTCCACCCAGCTGCAAGGACAGTGCCTCAGCAGACAGAGCAGGGTTGTCTCCCTCTGCCAGTAGCAGCCCCTTCCTTAGAGGATCTTCCTTCAGCCACAGGCAAGGTATTGAAGACTCCAGATCCTCTCTGCTTCTACCAGTGCTTTTCTCTTTCTTCCTCACACTCATATTATATCAGTTCCTTGGGGTTTCTTCAACACCTCCTCTACCCCTTCAAACTCCCATATCAAATGTGTCCACTGTTCTACTAATAGAATACTTCTCGAGTACTTTCAGAATACTGAAAGTTAGTGAAGGGTAACTTGCATTTGTTAAGTGCTGCTGACCTAGGAGCAAAGGATTCTCTGAGGTGGTGGAAAGACTGAATGCATCTGAAAGTTGCGATCTTGCACCTTCAATGCATCACTCATATTCATAGCATCACATCTACCAAGAGAGTTGGTCTTGTTCAGCCTAGAGAAGAGAAGACATCAGGGAATCATTATAGCAGCCTTCTAGTACTTAAAGAAGGTCTAAGGAAAAGCCATGGAGGGGTTGCTTGTCAAGGAGTGCAATGATAGGAGAAAGGGTGATGGATTTAAGCTGAAAAAGGGTAGGTTTAGATTAGATATTAGGAAGAAATTTTTTGCTCTGAGAGTGGTGAGTTACTGGAGCAGGTTACCCAGAGAAGTCATGGATGCTCCATCCCTGGAGGTGTTCAAGGCCAGGCTGGATGGAACTTGAGCAACCTGATCGAATGTCCCTGCCCATGGCAGGGGAAGTGGAACTGGATGATCTCCAAGGCCCTTCCAACTCAAACCAAACTATTATTCTATGCTTCTAGTGAGTAAGTCTTACTGAAAGACTATTTATTCTCAGTGTAATATCAAGACAGCACAGGTATTTTCTTATAGTGGTTGACACTGTAGAGCTTAAATTGTGGCTGCTATTTCTCTGTCCCTTTTTAACACGTGTAACTGTTTAGTGAGCAATTCACACCACACAATCTTATCTTGTTCAGTCATAATAAACATCATCTTGCATTTGTAGAACACCTTTGTCCCATAGGATCTGAAAGTACTTAACAGAATTGTACTCTTTTCCTGGATACACTCATTTTTATTCAATAAGATCATAATGCACCTTGTACAGTCAGAGATTTCTTTAACTGAATCTTTAGATGTGTCAGTCCTTGCCCAAGAGAATTTCAGTAAATATGCCTAGATAGTTGATTCATGCAATTCTGGACCTCTTCCACTTTGTTCTGAAAAGTCAATATTTTTGAAGTATTTGGTATAGGACTGCTAGTACATACATTGCTAAAGACAGCTTTTCTTCTGAGGGGATATAAATGCTAGCACCAGAAAAACATTGTAAATATTAAGAGAATATTGCTCATGACAGAGCAGTAGATGAAGTAAAATGAGACCTCGACAAAGCACATGTGTTGTTTAATGGGCAGGCACTTCCAACAGCAAGAAAGGGTTTCCTGCTAAATGGCATGACACAAGAGATATCAAGAACAGCATAGTTTACAAACCATGCTTGACTTGCTGCCTGAAGGCATACTCCACTACCTTCCCCAGATCCTGAGTGACAAAGGTATGGGAGCCCACAACACTGTGGGGCACCCCAGGGGAAAGGGTTGGATGAGGTTTCAAAGGATGCTTAACAATGGTGTCCAACCTCTGTCCATGGCATGTTGTGCTGTGGATGTCACAGAGGCCAATCAGACCTTGATGGTGCTTTTATCTTACCACACAGCGAGAAAGGAGCCACATCCAGCTATCTGGTCCCAATACTGTCGGGGTTTGTCCCTGTTATCGATGTTCTACTCATCTGCACAGTGGAGGAAAATATCCTGTCTACTATGGAGCTTTGAAAGGCTTTGAGATGATGTGGTGTAAAGCATTGCGTAAATGTAAATGACAGTCAGGTCACTAAGAATAAAGAGCATTTGAATTTATTCTTCCTCTGTTTGCACAAGGGGTGAAAGGGAAAGGGGGTGGCTTTGAAGTAGAGATGAGCTATTTCTGTTGCTACTGGTGCTGATGACTCTTCCAGTCAAGCTTGGAACAAAGAACCCAAACACACACTTCTGCCCCAAACATAGTAATAGGCCACTTTGCAACATCTTTGTAGCCACAGGACAGTGGCCAAGTGATACCCTGCCTCCTGACACCATGCTTTTATTTATATACATTTATATCATTAGCTGCTGCTGTGGCCCATTAATGGACGCCAAATGTCCCTTGCACAGGAGCTACAACATTTCTCATGATCATGTGTTTGCTGTCAGTGATTGGTTGAGTTTCAGTTTGGGCACATTGTTGCTCATGTTTCCTACTGCCTCAAAAAACTTTGTTTTAGAAAGCATGGTTAGACTCCATTACTATTAGGACCACACCAGGTTAGGCCGAAACAGCTAGCACTGTTAGAGCAGAGTGGGGGTTTTGGATGAAGACACAGAAACAAGGGTGAGAAGGTTTATCTGCCTGCAGGAGATGATTTAGTACTTCCAAGCACCCAATCAATACTGCAAAATTATCTCAGCGACATGTGTTCAGCTCCTGGCAGGGTCAGTATGGTTCAGCTTCCTTCTATAGTTTAAAAACAAGCAAATAAACAGACAAACAAACAAACAAAATCCCTTTCTATAGTACCCTCCTGCCTTGTTCTTCAAAATATCCCTGGAAAATGAGTGCCCTAGAGCTGTCCCTAGGAAGAAGAAATCCTTTGACACATCTCATAACAGGAGACATTTCTTTGGGAGTTTCCTAGTCTGAACTTTCTAGTCTCTCTGCATGTGATGTTCATCGTCTGTCAGGCCTGACAAAATGCTCTCAGTCAGTTGGATTCCCCTAACTGATTGCAGTGGGGTTTGCAGGTCACTTTTGCTGGGAACTATTTGGAAATCCTATCAGGACAAAGGCACTATGTTCTCAGTGGTAGAGACGACAGACAAGTTCAGGAGGAGCCTGTGAACACCACCCTCTGAAAGAAACAAGTTTGAGGTAGGTCATGGGGGAAACCAGCCACAGCCATTCAAACCCACGTATTTTCTTATGGAAAGCAAATTCACTTGTTTCACCTAAGGACAGAATAAAGAGAAAAAAAGGGGGGGTACGAACAGTCACACAGATCTGCCACAGGACCACTGAGGTCTTGAGCAAGACCTGTGGACTGGCCTCTTTCTTGCATATTCTTTCTCCTAGTTGCACAAGAGGGGTAGCTATACATGCTGCAGGGTAGCTGCTGAAAGGAGAATTATACAAAACTTTGTTCTGCACTTTGTAGCCAAAATCTGTGTTACAAATGGGGGAGATCGATATTATTAATTCCAAGACCAAGTCCTGCATGGAGCTAATAGAACTATTTATTATCAGGGCACACTTTCTCTAACCCTCCGGTCACTGCTGAAAGCTTTGCATTTTCTTCATTTTTCTCTGGTATAGAGCAGTAAGAGAGGGAAAATTACTGCTATGCACACAGGTGATCTGAAAGTTAGGAGTCCAGAGGTAGATAGTCAAAGACGTTTTAAAAAATGGTACTATGCAAACAATATTTGGTGGCCAAATCTGTAAGATAGAGGCAGTCACAATAAGAGCTACACAGTCTCCATCCAATGTCAGTGAGGAAGTGCTTTTATCAGTAGTTGAGAAAGGGCTGCTTGTCCAGCACATGCTGTTCCATCACCACAAGCCATTTAACAGTACGCTGCTGTGGATAATGTCGAGCAGCAAAAGGAAGAAACTGAAATATGAGGTTGTCTGTTTCTGTTCTCCAAGAGGAAAACTGTTTTAACCACATAGGTCAGATGAACTGTGACAGCTACCAGAAACCAGCTGATCCTCCCAGTGCTGGGCAAGGAGGTGACCCAGCCTGACAATTTTTGTGTTCTAAGCACCACACCAGGCTCCAAAGTGGTGATTTTTCAAATCAGATTCATCTCAATAGACCATTCTGAGCTTGATTTTACCATTTTTGCCTAAGGGAGGATAACAAAACTTACTGCTGAAATCTTTCTGCCTTCTGAGGGCAAAAAATATAGGTGAAAGAAAATGTCATTTCTCACATTTAAAGGTACTCTCTTTTTCAGGAAGGAATTCCAGTTTTTGTTTTCCTGCCATGGCCCGTGTAGAAAAAATCTAGCGCTCACACCTAGTTCTTGTTCTTATTGCTTAATGCTTGGATACTAAACCTCTTACTAAATAGAGAGGAAGACAAAACACAATGAATCCGGATTTGACTGTTAAGGCTGACAGTTGGGCTGATTTCTCCTAGACATAACACCCCAAAATCAAAAAGCGAGCCCTGGACTGCATTCTACAGTGCTTGGTGATGTGGCATCCAAACCACTGGCCAGAACTGTGTGCACCACAAGCAGGATTTACAGAGAGGGCGAAAAGACCCAGGAGCTGCTTGCTTGAAATAACCTCTGTGACATTGACATTAGAGTTGATTAACCTTCGTAGTTACTATTGATTACAGACTGACAAGAAGCCTGAGAATGTCTTGGGACAGGTATCCCCTTGTTACTGCCTAGCCAGCTGATAAAACTGAGGTCCAATCATACTTTCTTATGAAGCAGCAGCACTGCTTGCACCCAATGAATTCCCTCCAGCACCAACCTTGGATCTGCCCCATCACTTATTGCCTCTCGTACGCCTGCCTTTGGTGGTACCAGCATGCTCACGACACTGTGGTTGTTCAGCAGGGAATGCAGCTACAGCCACTCCAAAAAGGGCTAAACTTCAACTGTGCCAGCTCTCTGGTCTGCCTTCATGGCCAAAAAATAGCCAGGGCTGGCACAGGCAGCAGCACAACCTGGGCCAGAGATCAGCAGGGCTGCTGAAGGGAGAAGGATGTCACACCACGGCAGCCTGAGCCTAGTGGTAAAGTGGTTGCTTTTGTTTCAGAGAAGAGGGCTTAAATTCCAGAAAACTTGTCTGCTTTCTTCCAGATATAATAAACAGTCTCTCCGTATGACAAAATCACAGAGTCACTAGGTTGGGAAAGACCTCCAGGATCATGGAGTCCAACCATTCCTATCAACCACTAAACCATGCCCCTCGGCACCTCATCCACCTGTCCCTTAAACACTTTGAGGGAAAACTGGTTGCATGGCCAG
>WAAB01001414.1:6406-33533 GCA_013389865.1 Piaya cayana | reverse complement strand
CCTCCAGGGTAGGGGAATCAACCCCCTCCCTGGGCAGCCTGTTCCAGTGCCCAATGATGCTTTCTGTGAAAAAAAATTTCCTAATGTCCATCTTAAACTTCCCCTGGTGGAACTTGAGGCCGTTCCCTCTTGTCCTGTCCCCTGTCACTTGGGAGAAGAGCCCAGCTCCCTCCTCTCCACAACCTCCTTTCAGGGAGTTGGAGAGAGCAATGAGGTCTCCTCTCAGCCTCCTCTTCTCCAGGATAAACACCCCCAGCTCTCTCAGCCGTTCCTCATCAGGCCTGTTCTCCAGCTACTTCACCAGCCTTGTCGCTCTTCTCTGGACTCACTCCAGAGCCTCAACATCCTTCTTGTCCTGAGGGGCCCAGAACTGAACACAGGATTTAAGATTATTTCAGATAACTGCTCTTTTGGTATATGAAGATTCTGCTACAATTCTAGCAGTAGTTAAAAAAAACCCAAAACATTTAAATGGAAATAAATTAAATAAATGATCCTTCTTTGAATACGCTGTTGTAAACTTTTCTAGTTATGGAAGTGCCGCATTGATATTAAAGTTCTGATTTTGTTCTGCACAGAGTTCCTGTTGCTTGATGACAGAATCTGTAACGTGTCCTCTAGTAAGTCTTCTTGGTAATTTCTTCCCAGCATTAACATTTGGCTTCAGCCAAGCTTATATAAAGCTTATTTTAAGTCCCAGCACATTCAGGAAATTTTGTTGATATACTCCTATTTCTGCACTTCATTGAGGAAACCTTGCCCATTAACAAGTTTATGATATTTCAATATTTTAATGTTCCTGTACAGCTTGCATGACTCAAGACTGGGAAATTCAGCAAGATACATCTGCATATTTTAAAAAACCAAGATCTTGAGTGACTTTATACATCTATTTTCATTTCAAATTAATGGAGTGGAGAATGCGTAAATAAATTCCATTCAGAAATACTCTGGTTTTGATGATGATTGTACTGGGCTATGTTTCTGACTTTTTTTTTATATGCTTCATTGTATTTTGCCAATTGTTACAGGATTACATACGGAATAAAATACTTCAAGAACTAAACAAAGGTGTTAGATAATGAGATATGTGGGCTTCTACAGGGATTTGCACATTTCTGCACATTCTGTTTACAGAATGAGACAGGCAGAAATCCTTTCTGAGACGGCTTCTGAGGGCAAACAACCGAAAGCACTCTAGATGGTCTAGACAAGAATCTCAAAGAAGCAGTGATCCTCAGAATTAAAATTAAAAAAAATAGGGAAAAGGAAGAAAAAGTCTTTGAGGTTTTTCTGATGACCTAGCATTGCCCTGTTAGTAATGAAATAGTTTTAGTTATTTAAGACTACCTGATCTGAATTTAAAGTCGGAACACTACTGATTTGTGCATTCAGATACTTTAATTATCTTCATGTGCAGAGTATTTTGGTTATTTTATGCTCAAGGTGTTACAAATTTTGATCTTGATTATTAGGTATATCTAGCAATTGAATAGTCTTTGTTTTCAGGATGAGAGAAGTTAAAAAAACCCAAATGCTTAACAGCTGCATCTGTTTGTCTCCCCTCATAAAAGACCTAGAGCCTTTATTTAGAGAATGTTTTGTAGTCACAGAGCTGTGTTCTTTGCCTCCTTTCTTTGACTGTCAGCTTTCTGTCCCCTTGAAAGTCGCAGTGCCAAAATTATTACAGGCAAGTACATCAAATGGCTTGTCAAGTCATGCTGATTCCCTTTCTAATCTCACTGCAAGCTTTCACCTCATCAGAGGGCCAGGAAGGTTGTGAAAAGAAATTCAACAGTTAAAGGAAACTTCTTGCAAATACAGGGAAGAGTCTGAGGTTCAGAGCCTTTTTTTCTTCTATGAATGCTGCAGGATTTACCCATTATCCCCAGGGGAGGGGGTGGAATCAAAATATTAAATAGCACCAAATAAGAAACCATATTTTTTTTCTACTTTGATTTGAATGCAGTTTTTTTCCCATGAGGAAAATATAGAAGCTCTCTATGAAAATATGTCAAACACACTCAATCCCTTCTCTAATGTTTTTGGTATTTTTTTAAAAAAAGCCAGAAATAAAGAAATCCAGAAACATTTAATTCTTAGGCCTTTACTAAAATATTTTGTTTTCTGACATAAATTCAGTCTTGGGAAGGTTCTGACCTGCTAGTTATCAAATACGATACTTTCTTTATTTTTCTGATCCTTTACTTCTCTCATTTTGTTTATATTCAGTTGAAACAAGTACTGCTACCTGATTACACACACAAAAAAAAGAAAAATTACTTTAATTACCTTCCCCTGTAGGTGTGAAAATAACCGAGCAGTTTTCATACCCATTACACCAAACGGTGCCACATCAAATTTCTGACCCTACAAGGAACAGACAGAGCTGTTCAATTGCAACAGCATCTTAGTGTTGTTGAGTAGTTCTAATTATTGCCTTCTGCGAACGCTTTATTTTGAACCCTGTGCTCTGGACTGTCTTGTTCACAACTAAAAAATAACAAGTGCCTTCATCAAAATGCAATGAATTCTCTGACATTTTGAAAAAACTGCTAGAACCAGCTGGGGGACAGAAAATAATTGCCATTCAAATATATCCTTTTTTTTTTTTTGGTCTGTGTTAGTTTGTTTTTCCCTCTTGCTTCAGTGATCTCCTGTGCAGTGAAGTTTGGTGAAGTTCCTAAACTGTAAATAGGAACAAACATTTGGGGGGAAATCAATTCTGTGTAATTAGGTAACGTTTCACTGAAATTTTCCTCACCTGGGTGCAGATGGAGAAGTTGGTTTTAAGGCAGCACCTGTAGTTCTTCTTGTTAAAAGAAGATACAGGTGGAGCTTCCAGGTGAAGTCGGTTCAGGGAAGATTGATTCCCAGAATATATCAACCTGTGCGTGTTGGATCCTCTGTCTTCCACTGGCAGCTTTGGGAACAGGGAGAAACTCGAGGTGTTTTATCCACTCTGGGTATTGTTAACCTGGACCTCTTCTGAGGACAGATGCCCTGACGGTAAGAAGAACCTTTTATATCAATTCTGCGTATTCTTCTCAAAAAGAGGGGAAGGGTTTTGTATTGTGTCAAAGTCTGTTTGGTTTAAACCTAGGGGAAAGAAAAAAGCAGAATGTGTGATATTTCATCATACCAAAAACATGCAGTTGTTGCCTTCAAAATATGTATTTTATAAGCTGAAATGTGGTGTTTTATAGCCTAGCAGTCTGTTAAATGGGTTGTCTGGGCAGCAAGAGAAAATGCCCCTTCCAGTGTTGAGAGTTGGGAAAAGGAGGTTGCTAGAGAGAAAAAGGACATATTGATAGTATCAAAGATGTGTAAAAATAATTGGTTTTCCATTTGCAGCAGAACAGGGTGGGCAGCGTGTCTGTTGAGCGTGGAATGAAATCCACAGAGGCTTAAATTTTCTAGAAGGTTCAGGATTTACTAAGGAGAAGGATGTTCAAAGAGAAGAATGAAAGATTGAAACAGCTGGTTCGTTACTGACCATTCTATGTAATAAAGATTCTTTATGAATTCATATTCTATGAAGAGCCCAGAACCTGCACTATATTTGGAGAAAAGAACTTCTGTATCAGTTGAAGTATGTTGAGCTGTTATATATATTTTTTATATGTTTTATAAGCCCACACCCTGTACTCCTGATGCAGCAGATGCACATAAGTAGGTGTCCACTTGGTTTTGGCGAATCAACTCCCAGGCAAACGAAGGCACCTCCAAACCTAAATTATGTGTGAACTGCCTTATGAACTATTACAAAGGTCTTGGGGAAAATTACATGATGGCAAAGCCGCTTTAGCGTTTTATGCAACACAAATATCTATTGAACTACTTTATTTGAAGGTTTTGTTACTTATTTCTGGTGCGTTTGGTAATCGTAATGCACGTTCGACACTCTGAAATAACGTTTAAGTAGATAGAAACAAACATAAACATAATTTTATTTCTCATCATTTCCTGATTCGGAGATTCTAATCATGTTTCCAGACACTGAGTGGAATTTAATATTTTTTTTTTTTTGCCTTCGCTTGAGTGCCAAAAATCACCATCAGAATTGCGTCTTCTACTGTTAACATCTTTAAACCTGTGAAGAATTTCTAATGCATGCACAACGTGGGTTTTTTTCACTTCATTCTTCTTTATGAATTGAGAAACTGACTTTTTTCCCTGTTCAATAAGAAGTGGTATTTTTTTCTTTGTCTGCTCAGTATAAGAATGGCATAGGCGTATTGTCTCTTTAGTCTTCATTATGATTCCGTGCCTCTAACGTAGGTTTCACCTGTATTTTAACATAATCACGTATTTGTTTAGTGCTCCTATAAATAACAAGTATACTAGCAATTCCCAGTGACTAAGAAACTTCTTGCTACATGACCAATATCCATTATTTTGACTTAATCTCATTCATATTTATTAATTTGTACAATTCGTACATAGGCATTCTAGTGGCTTTGTTCTATCACTTGTCTCTGAAATACTCTTTATAACACTGGGAAAGTTTTATGCGTGGCGTAAAATTTTCGAAAGGCGTATTATCCTTATTCTGTAAATGTTCTCATCACATTAGCTTGCAGGCTTGACTCCTGTATTAATTTCTCAGTATAAATGTTCTAACTTCTTATTTAAGGGGCACAAAATGTCTTTGCTCAATGAGAATTTTTCAGGTCAGCGTATACAGAAACACACACACAGAATCACCAGGTTGGAAAAGTCCCACAGGATCATCGAGTCCAACCATTCCTATCAAACACTAAACCCTGTCCCTCAGCACCTCACACTGATAGAAAACCACCTAAACTTACTTATTCATTTTTTCATACGTTGGGATTAGCTAAGGCTTACTTGGTCCTTTACTCTTATTTTTCTGTGGAAGCTGATAGTCCCATTTGTGGGAAGATGCGCTGGACAAGACTTGTTTCAGGTGTTCTAAAACCAAACCGGTGCAAATCTTTTGAGTCTGTATGAAGAAAACTAAGCAAGAGCAGCTCCAGGACTTTGTCCGCCTGCTTCCCTGCAGAGTGTGACTAGAGAGATGTGCAACAGTCCTAACTGTTATTTATAGTATGAGTGCTCTACCTCAGATATTTGACTGGAAAAATTACTCAGCTAGTTTAGTCATAATAACAACTCCTATAACTTGCACGGGCGTGGAAGATGCGTAAAGTGTAGCAGTTGGGAGAGAAGACCAGACCACAGGGTTTATTCCTCAGCTTGCCACTGCTTTTGATGTGAACTTAAGAAGCTGTTTCACCTCTACAGTTTAGTTTTCCCTGAAAAGTGAGAGTAAGGCTGTGCTTTCACACGCAGCAAAGGAACTGACTTGACATAGAAAACCTGTGCTGACTGTGTTGCCTCCCTGCCTTTCATTCCTCCTCTAGTTTTGAGGAAATCTGCCCCAAAGGGAAAAAAATTACATTGAGCGACAAAGCTGGTGAAGGGGCCGGAGAACAGGCCCAATGAGAAGATTGTGCTTGTGCTGGATCGTCAGGAGCATGTAGTAAATTGGGATTTTTTCAATATTATTCTACTCTATGATTGGATTGTTTCTCAATTTTTGTGTTCCCTATGTAGTCAAGGAGAGACTTTATGGCAATTGCAGTAGATTTTGTGGTTCAATTTTGGTTGAATCAAAGGAAGGAATGCCCACTTAAAAAAAAATGTTTCTTTTTAAGTATTTACCGGAGATTTCTTTGCATCCTTATGTGATTGTACCACTGAAATGATGTATTCCAGAAGACAATCAGTTCTTAACTATTTAATGATACAGACTTTCTCCCTGATCTATGTTTTTCTCCACATTAATATTTATACTACAGTTTGACATAGTGGTGGGGGAGGCAACAAGGCGGAAGGTCATAACGGGGGGAGCAGCCCTTTCATTGGGAGAAACAGTTACTAGCAGCAAAGAGAGAAGTAGTAAAGGCAGTTCAAGTTCTGATCTGTTCCCACACTGTGGATCAAGAGAGGATGGAACATTATTTGTTTGCCAAGGGTGGCCAGGGGGTAAAGGACCTGCAGGTGGCTCAAGGAAGAGCACCAGCTGCAGTGACCTGCAGAGACTCAGTGCTGCGAAGTAATAAAAAGCCTAAAATATAATTCTGTGATAAGTGATGCAAGATATTTTCCCCCTTATCGAGTGTATCGGCAAGAAAAGTATATAATACATCTGTAATTGGATCCACGCTTTGTTTCCTTATCCCATGTGGGCTGTATAGCTTGTAGAATCTGAAGGAACTTCAACATTAAAAAAGTGCTTTAAGTCATCTTAGTTATGCAGTAAGGGCCAGAATGTGTGTCTAAGCTTTTAACTACCCATACATGGACTCGAGGTATATAGTTGTGGGCCGTTGCTATGACTTTTTTTATTCCACCCCGACTTTCTTCTCCTAGAAATTTTGTAGAAAAGCAGTTGTGAAGTTGCTCTGTGGTTTTGTGCCCTGCACCAATTCCTCTAGCAAAAGCAGAATCCTTTGAAGACAGTCTGTGAGATGCTCCTAAGACTGTAGCCTACCTCAGTGCCTTCTTTTTTTTGAACAAAATCAAAAAAAAGGAAAATGTCATGTGATGCGCTTGCATCTTGTTACGATTGAATGGCAAAAGCAGAATCAAATACTACATTCATTTTGATGGAAAAGTAAGGCTATCAAACTTTCTTTTCAGTGCCATGGTATTAAAAAAAATGTTGTGATTAATTTAGAAATGAATTGGGGAATATAATTCAAAGGATTTCAGGTAATCTTCTAGTTCATCCATGTTTTCTACAGGCCCTTAATTATAAATGGATTATTTCTGACAAAGGAAGCAGTGAATTTTGTAGCGTGTCACTAAGATGTGTGAGGAGTTGTAAGTTTATACTAAGAGGGGGAAGGAGCCAACAGCTTAACTTAATTAAATGTAAATATACTCTAAACCTGGTTATTTTAGTTTTCTCTTGGCCCTGTTAAGGTTCAAGATACTCCCATGTAGAAAAAGGATTTAACCTCAGTGTTTAAGGATCTACTGTGGAGTGTCAAAAAGCAATATAGACAATATTAATAGAAGGATTTCTTCTGTAACCTAATCTGCCCTTTCAATTGCTTTTGTCTAAGGTTGTTTCCACATTTATGTTTTATCTATTTGACTTGGGAAGAGAATTAACAAGGAAATCTATATTTAAGATTTTAGAATCTCTGTATGTTTTAACAAGGCTTAAATATAACGTTCTGCTAAGCGCTGTGGGGACAAGGCCAACTGAAATCACTAATTGCCAGCCACTTTTTTTAGAATGGCAGAAGTATTTTTGCCTGCGATAATGCTCAGCAGTTTGCTTTGCTATTGTCGGAACATGTTTGACTACCAGTTGTTAAATGAGCTTGTATCATTTTAGAGTGGGAGAAGAACATTTGAAAAAAGGAATTGGAGTGTATTTATTTTAAATAGGCAAATTAAGCTGTCACTTACACCACCAAGAATAATTTCTAATCGACGGCCTTCTCATCGTTTTTGAAATTAGGAGTTTAAACTTCCTCAAATACAGTTTTCCTTCATAAATTCTTTTTGGAATGGGCTTCTCTAAATGTTGGTTTTTCCTGCTTTTCTTTGGCTTTGGTTTATTTTTATATATTCTCAGTTCAGATNGTACTCGGCTGCTGAGTGTCTAGGGCTGAGACATAACTGTTTTTGCTCTTAATAGGCATTTGGCCTTCTCACGCTTTTAGCTGTTTACTTCTTTTCTTGTAGGAGTATGGTTTCTGTGGCCTCCAGTCTATTTGAGGAAGGATCCTAGCAGTGACATCATGCTGCTGGAGTCCGTATTCCCAGCCCTAAAGGACACTCCTGCTATTTGTATCTTTGTAAGCTGGTACAATGGTGTGTTGGCAGATGAGGAGTAGCATTGCATTGTTTTTGAAATCAGTGTTTTTAAAATTAATGTTTAAATGAATGAACAGGAGACTGATGGACCTGCATAAGTGAAAGACTGATCACCAAATGAATATAGAGAAATTAATTTCAAAAACTATTGATTAACCAGAAAGATGAGGGAAAGGACTTGAGGTTATTTGGACTTGAGAATAATTATTTCTTCCAATTATTTACATCTATAAAGCTTTAGATCTGTCAGAGCAAAATGATCTTTATGCTGTCTTCTCCAGAGGAGACAGATTGACCAGCAGAGTCCAGCTCCCTGCATGTGTTAACTCGATGATCTGATGGGTTATGGTTGGACTCGATGATCTGATGGGTTATGGTTGGACTCGATGATCTAATGTGTCTCTTCCAACCTGGTGATTCTATGATTCTATGATTCTATATTTATATTGTTGTTTCATTAGTGTTTTCTCTCTGTCCATTCTGGCCACCTGTTTGTGATAACCCAGTCTGTGTTACATCAGATCACAATGTCGTAAAGTCAAAGTAGGGATCTAGAAAAGCAAACACTTAAACCTTATTTGCCAGTGTAGTTTGTCATGGTTAGGTGCTGATTTAGTGCACAGCAGTTTCGGTGATGGCAAAGAAAGTAATCAAAAACCAGCAGACAGTTAAGGAATTCACCTTGCAAATAAGGGATGGGATCTGGAGAAAGGGCTGTCAACTGCCTGAGCAGATTGATGCATGGATCAATAAAATATAGAGTGGATCGAAGTAATGCACATGCTTGGGTGCAAAAAGGAGATTTTTGGAAATAAGCTGTATTATATTCAGAGATTTTAAGTTAATAAACAGAGGAGGCAATGGATGTGCATGTTAGACAAAGTAACATTCATCTTCTAAAATGCTGCTTTTGCTTTGCAATTAAGTTCAACTTTATTTTTTGAAAATAACTGCATCTGGAGTTCAATAGTTTCTGTTTAGTGGAAATATATTCTGCCAGGAATGTCTAAAGGAGAAGAGTTCACAGGCTGCCATCCAAAATCCTTAATGTGACTTCTAACTGTGAAGACTTTTCAAGTAAGAGGGATAGAACTGTCTAGTTCCATCTACATAGAAATGTCATTAGAGGGCAAGGAGACCTGAAAGGTTTCAAAATTAAGCATATTCCTTAAATTGCAAAACCTCTGCCAGCAATCAAAGTGAGGAAAATCAAACATCAAACCTGAAAAGAAGCTTAGATGTACTTTACTGATTAAGAAACATTTATAATATCGTGTATTGCATTCTGAAATATAATTCTGTGTTTCCTTACATCGTATTTTTCCATACAAAAGTACCTATTGTCACTCGGCTGAGTGCTGACTGGGGAAAACAATCAAATTAGTCACAAAAGAAGTCTATTATAAGAGAAGAATTGCTCAAAATTATAAGATCTGTGTTAGGAACGTTAAACAGGTGGTTGGATGTGTAATAAAAATCCAGTAAGCTTATTTTTCTGGAAAGAAATCAAGTCATATATATCTTATTAGCTTTTAAACTTTTTGACACACACATTCCAGATTTCTTATTAATAAGAAATCTTCATGTCAGGAGGTTAATTGTGTAAGCAGTAGTAGACAGGGGATGGAAATCAGTCACTAATAATATGCACTGTTCTAACATTTATCATTTTCTTATACAAGGTCTGTTTTAAACTTATCAGTAGAACTTTAATATTGGAAAACTTGAGTTTATAGATTTATTTGTACAAACTCACCGGAAGAAGGATGTTTCCTCACCACAAGAAGGATATTGAGGCTCTGGAGGATATTGAGGCTCTGAAGCGTGTCCAGAGAAGAGCAACAAAGCTGGTGAAGGGGCTGGAGAACAAGACTTGGGAGGAGCAGCTGAGGGAAGAGGGGCTGTTTAGCCTGGAGAAGAGGAGGCTGAGGGGAGTCCTTATCATTGCCTGAAAGGAGGTTGTAGAGAGGTGGATGTTGGTCCCTTCTCCCGAGTGATATAGGACAAGGGAGAATGGTCTTAAGCTGTTCTAGGACAGGTTCAGATTGGACATGAGTTAAAAAAAAAAAGTCAACAAAAGGGTCATCAGGCATGGCAGAGGCTGCCCAGGGAGGTGGTTGAGTCACCATCCCTAGAAGTATTTAAAAGACAGGTAGATTAGTTACTTAAAGATACGGTTTAGTGGCAGATAGGTATCATTCGACTTGATGATCTCTTTTCCAGCCTGGTGATTTGATGATAATTGGAGTTCCCCCGGTGATATGTTCTCTTCTTAATTTACATTGTCGTACACATCTGTATCTCTCTAGGTGTTATATTGAATATGTATAGTGTGTCCTTGTTAGCATGAAAGAGTAGGGAATGTCTTACTATTGGTCCATGGGTGCTTTGGGAGATTTTGTTAAATTACAATGAATTTTTTTTTTTAAATTTCTAAATTTAAAGTCTCAGTTGCCTTTTTAATGTGCCTGCCAGGTTCTTGAGCTGTATTGATTTCAGCCTGGTTGCAGAATTCTTTTTCAAATTAATGACCAATTGAAGGAGAACTCTGTGCTTTGAGAAGGGTTAAAAAATGCAAATGTTGGATATGCTCCTCCAAGTGGATCTCTTGAATTTTTTTTTAACTTTGGATTACAAACTGTGTTTATTCTCAAGTGTAGATCCGCAACTTTCTGACATAATGTAAGGACTTCAATTAAAAAAATAAAAAAGAGGAGGATGTAATTGGGAGGTGATCCTGAAGGTATAAAATAAGCTCTAACACTTAGGAGCTCTAGTTAAATACTTTAACTTTTGCTCTCCATTGGATTATACTTTCTTACTTTCTCTCCCTCCATATTTTTAACATGATATATTTAGAACTGTTATTCTCAGTTTAAATGCTCATGAAGATGAGCTTACAAAGAGCTGTTCGCTATTAAACCTTAGTGATTGCATAATGAGTTATTGTCCCAACTCTCGCATCGTTCTGAGCAGATACGTGATGTTATTTTTTTCATCATTGTCTTTCAAAATTTCATGTGAAAAAAAAATACACGAAGGATATTTAATCTTTTCTTTTTTTTGCTGTCATTGCCATGGAAACATTAAAAGTAAAAGGAACTGTAGGAACAAGATGAAAAGGTAGAGACAAAGACAGACATACAGAACAGTAAAGAAAAAGGGAAGGCATGTGCTGATACATTAAGCTGTAGGACAATCAATATCTAGATATTGAGTTTGTTCAGAAATTCCATCATATTTGGAAAAGCTACACTTTTTAGACCTGAAATGCAGGTTATTTCTATCAGTTTGTATTAAAAAAAATTTTTTTTTTTCCATTCAGTAGAAATACTAAAACCCCCACTTCAATTGATGTCTTTTCTGATGTTTTCATAGTATTACAACTGTGATAATGGTAGAGATTTACAGCTGAGTTTCATTATGCTAGGATGAATGCTTCTGGGCTGGGATGTGTGTTCTGTTTTCTCTTCTATCTTTTTTTACATGTCTTGGAGCGTTGCCCAAATGATTGGAAAAAAAGACCTTCCTGATAAGCATGGAGATATCACTGAAGTCTGAATCCTTAAATGTAATTTGTTCTGAAGCACTTGGAGAGTGTATAGTTGATTTCTTTTTTTTTTTTTCTCTCCCTCAGATGCTTGTATCTAATCTAATTGTATCTGGATTCACTTACTATAAATACCACAATTTCCCTTGCAACCAGCCACTCCCTCTTCTTTTCCTCCATCCAGCAGTCACTAATTTATCAGTCCTGTTTTTATATTTGTGTGTTATCAAGCTCCAGTAGGTGGCAGCCCTGCCGCGTTGTTTGTGGCTTTTGTAGAATGAATAAAACTTCCTATGCACCACAAATGGCTTCTTTTGCAAAACTATTTGCAATAATTCTGAAGTTCTCATCCCTTTCATGCCTATGATTTACCACTGGGAGAGAATAATATTCCCAGATCTCCATTCTATATATATATTGTCATACGAAGATGTCTGCTATTATATTCTGTAGGAAAATATATATCAGTGCTTTGTTTTTTTTAGTTGCTGGAGTCTGTTCTTCAAGCCCTTATTATGGTTTAAATCTAAAACACATGCAACGATGATATTGTTTTAAGCTGCTAAAGCCACGCCGTGTACAAAGATCCATTCTCTGCTTGATTTTCAGCAAATAGATGTTACGTGCCTTATTGTCGCCGTTTTGGTTTTGGGAATTGTGATCTTGTTTTCATAGTCCAGTTTTGCGTGGGGATGAAGTAGGCTGGTGTGAGAAGTTAGAGTGACATGAATGTGTTCGTATCACCTCTCCAGTCTCCCTTTCATAAGCTGAAATAGTAACAGGACTCCCACCACATCTATTTTTTTTCCTATTTACATCTACCTGTTAAGCCTTCATTTTATCCATTTTCAAAGATGTTCTGGACAGAACCTGGTAATGTGGGTGGTTTCTCCTGCCAAAGTAGAAACAGTAATTTTAGTGATAAACTATTTACAGGAATTGTGCTCTTAGGCCTTTTTAAGCCAGAAGTGCATGGTCTCTGCACCATTAGTTTACCCTTTCTACATAGTGCTACTATCAATTTTATTTGCATTCTGGAATGAGAACTTGGTCCTTTGAGAGGAAGGAAAAATCCGGCTTGCCGGATAAAGCACTGGCATGAATGCCATGAAACTGTTATTTTCTGGACCTACTCGTGCATATGTTGCTGTTGCAGCCCTTTAAATAGTGTTGGTGTTGCTAAGCAATATTCAAATCGCTTAAAGATATTTCGAAAGCAATGAATACCTGTTAACAGTCCTGTGGGCTATACTAGTTGATTTACTACTGAATTATGTTCATGTGTTCATGTGTTTTTCTCTATTTTTTTCCCCTTTTATTGTTGTTTTTTTTTTTTTACTCCAATAATTTAACCTTTAAAAGTACAAAACCTGCTAGGATTGAAATGAGTGAGTTAGAGGGAGAGGAACAGCGGGGAAGATTGGGGAGCAAGGTTCACAAATTGGAGTGCTCTGCTCATTAATGCACATTTTCTACTGTTTTCCTCCCCGAATTTGAAAAATTTAGGAAGTGGAGATGAGAATTACCAGGCTGTGTTGTTGCCTGGCAGCCTATAGAAGTCACGCAATGCTACATGAGGCTGTCTGACCTAAGTGAAATAGATATTTTTGCCCCTTTCTTCCTCCTGTTAATTCCTGAAGGAACTGTTGAGACGCGGCCTGGATGTATCGCTGAAAATTCCTTCAGTGAAGGAACACACATAGATACTGATATATTTTTAGAGGTGAAGCAATTCATATTTTAGTTCAGGTACTATATTTTTAAATCCTTAGTTGGAAATGAAAGACGATATTCTCATAAAACAAGGCTTTGTTGCAGTTTGTGAAGGTAATGAATGGTCAATAATATAAGTACCCTAATCCATTTGTTGCATAGGTTGAATTTCTCTAGACATAACGCTTGGATATTAGTACTTTTCTTATATTTGAAAGGTATTGTAGTCTATTCGTTTAAATGTATTAAATTGTAAATTATCCTTTTTAAATCATTAGGGCTTTTTTCCACCTTAATTTTTAAAATAAGCTTATACTAATAGCAAAACAGAGAATTTTTTACTGTAACCTGCTGCGTAGGAATCCCCTGCATGTTAATTCAGCTTGTTAAAGCAAGATTTAAAAAGATTTATTTTTTTTGTACATATATGGGTTCTTTTTTATATAAGCTTGTTCTTTTAAGGAGAGAAAACCAGTAGAGTTTCAAATTTGTAGGACTCATTTTTTAACTTGGCAAACCTGTTTTTTTTTTTTTTTTCTGAGTGGATCTTGAAAAATAATTTCGCAAAGAGATGACAGTTTTAAAGCCTCGAGTTTTACTAGTGTGATATAAAATGTCTACACTGGGTCACCACTACAAGTAATGATGACAATGGAGTTTATTACAGAAGAAAGTAGGAAACGACACCACAGTTCAGAGCTCTGGTATGGTAGGTGCCTTACATGCTAATTAGCGTGGCGTGTTTAGAAGGTGATTACTGAGTTTTCTAAAACAATCTGCTGATCCTGGAGCTCTTTAGCAAACATTAAGTTAACAGCCATTAGGGGAAAGACTTTGTGGGAAAAAATGTGAAATGTGTTTCTTCTCAACCGAAACATAGTTGGGATGGTCCTTGTTATATTTAGGGGGATAGTTGCCGTATGCTTTCTCCTACTATAAGAGAAATAACGTGTTAAGTGATAAGCTACAACGTTTTTCAGATGTTAGCTGACTTCGTTTTTTGTGTTTTGAAGTCAAAGATGCTTTATGGCATCTCGGCTTGTATCAGAAACGGTGTGACCAGCAGGTCCAGGGACGTTCTTCTCCCTCTGTACTCAGCACTGGTGAGACCGCTCCTTGAATCCTGTGTGCAGTTCTGGGCCCCTCACCACAAGAAGGATGNAGTAGACGAGGCCCTTAAGGACATGGTTTAGTGTTTGATAGGAATGGTTGGACTCGATGATCCTGTGGGTCTCTTCCAACCTGGTGATTCTATGATTCTATAATTGAAGCTATACAAGATAAGTTTGAGTGGTGCTCATTTCAACCACTGATCTCTGCTCTGGTATGCTCTCCCCTGGGTTTTTTTTGTGGTTGCAGAGGCTTTAATTTAAAGGATCCATTTTAAAACTGCATTTCTTCTTTCAATTTTTTTCCATGGTATTTTTTTTTTTTTAATTTTAACATTTCTATTTTTATTCTTTTCTAATTTTGAAGAGTACATGGAAAGATAATCTGGTCCTAAGGTTTTCATCAAACACATTTCAGTGGACAACACTTTGAGATGCAGCGCATCACTATGAAATTAAGCAATGCCAACTGATAAAATTTAAAAATGCCAAACAGCTGAATTGAAATGGTTGACCTTTTGGCACAAATTGATTATAATCCTGCTTTGAGGTCGTTTATTTAACGGCGCATTCTTTCGTAAGCAGTTGAGCTCATAAAATGATAAACTTGGCTATTATCTTCCATTATTGCTTTCACAATTTTCTAACAAGCCCACATAAGATAAAATCCTCGGCAGCCCTGGTAGCAATGCTCCTTCTTGGAGGTAAGAATAAAAGTCCAGAATCAATATGTAGTTTTCCCCACCATGCAAATCCAATTTTGGGGCACGGTCTACAGTGGGATGCTTGTTTTGGGGTTTTTTTGGGTTTTAAAGGATGAATTTATTTTTATCAGAAAGTTTACATGGACAAATCTAACCTCTGATCCATCTCTTGGTAAAATTTGCTTGTGTCCAACTCGTAACTATTAACGAGGCTTCGTTTCTTATGCCATTAATGTAACCCAAAACCCGTATGTGTCAGCAAGGGTTGATCTTAGTAACCAGTCCACTAGAGCTTTTGTTGTTGTTTTGGTTTTTTTTCCTTTTCAAAACTTGCTGTTAGATTTACTTTTCCTTGTACAAATTTTAATTGCTCAAAAAAAGGAGTAATGATTGAAGAAATCCTCCTTTTGAATTTCTGGACTGATTCTGACAGTTCTTCCCTATCCAATTTATAATTTCATGAACCGTGTAAAATCTCNAAAAAAAAAAGGAAGTAATGATTGAAGAAATCCTGCTTTTGAATTTCTAGGACTGATTCTGACAGTTCTTCCCTATCCAATTTATAATTTCATGAACCTTGTAAAATCTCGTGTTTGTCTCAGCTTCTCCTGTTGCTATTACACTACACTGCTTATTAATGTAGACACAGCCAGCAATGGATAAAAACCACTAGAAAACCATCTCACTCAAGCAAAACATGAATCTAATATCTGATGGAGAAACTGCTTCTGGATTTGGAAGAGGTACTTTGTGCTCAGCAACCACATTTGAATACCCATCCCAAACCACAAACAAAAAGGGGTGACTTGGTACTGGCAGCTTTTTCACCCTTTGACTTCTGAAAGTGTCGAGGATACTTCTTAGCAGTGCAAGTTATGTTGTTCTGTATAGCATTAGGACCACAAAACATCCCAAGGAGGTTCTTCTCCCTCTGTACTCGGCACTGGTGAGACCGCTCCTTGAATCCTGTGTGCAGTTCTGGGCCCCTCACCACAAGAAAGGATGTTGAGGCTCTGGAGCGAGTCCAGAGAAGAGCAACAAAGCTGGGGAAGGGGCTGGAGAACAGGCCTTATGGGGAACGGCTGAGAGAGCTTNAGGAATGGTTGGACTTGATGATCCAATGGGTCTCTTCCAACCTGGTGATTCTGTGAAAAGTAATTAAAAAACCAAATCCATTGTGAATTGAGGCGAATTCATGTCATAAAACAGGACCGTTACAGAGAAACTCAGCTGTCCTTGTAATTGGTTAACTACTTTAAGAACTAAAAATATAATTTCTAAAAGACAAGGATTTGTCCGTGGTAAGAAGAAAAGGCTGCTCCTGCCACCACTAACCATGCTGCTTCTATATTCAGATGCTGGTATCCCAAGATTTGTTCCGATCTGTTTAAATGAAGTCGTCTTCTTGACTTACAATTTTCCAAACTGTAGCTACAGGGTATAATGCAGTTGGGGAAAGTATTTGAAAGTCTTTGTCAATGAGCGAGTCCCTGTCAATGACTCAGTCTTTTATGTCGGTATAGTCAATGAATCCCATTCCTGAGCCTTTGAAATGCTAAAATTACCTAACACTAGGTCCTTGGAGGAGCTTGCTGATCTTATCCTATTGTGAATATTCCAGTGCTTATGTCACCCGTAGGGTCTGAGTGGTCCTGCCAGTCATGTCTATTATTTCATGCTAGCTGAGGGGGCAGTTACCTTCACAATGCTGCCAGATATTCTGAATGTGTCACAGGTGATGAGGTTTTTTTTCCTTTTATAGCCTTGCAACAGTTTAAGAATCCTGACTCCTGACACTATTTTGGGATAAAAGGAGGATGTTTTCTTTTTTTCTGCAGAGCTCCTCTCTGCTTCAGTCGAGCAAAGCTATATTGCAGTGTTTCTGACTATCAGTAGCTAAGAAACTTTGTTTTGTATCTGCATCATGGATTCTAATGAGCCATATAACGCTGCACATTTATTACTAACTCTGAAGTGATTGATCATTTTCATCATGTGTGGATAATTATTTCCCTAAATAGAATTCCTAATATCATGACAACTCTCACAGCCCCCTCAAACTGATTCACTTGTGTAACTATGGCAGCTTCTTGTTATATTGTGCTGCAAGGATTGCCTGATTAGTAAGAAATTATGATTTATTTGAATAATCAAACTCAGTGTACCTTACAAGGAAAGTTAATGCTCTCTTAGAAGTTCTCGCTGTGAACTATCTTCTCAACAGTGTAATAGAATCTTAGAATGCTTGTAGGTTGGAAGGGATCTTTACAGACCATCTAATCCAACCTCTTGGAGGAGCAGGGACGTCTCTAACCAGATCAGGTTGCTCAGGGCTCCATCCAACCTGGCCTTGAGTGTTTCCAGGGATGGGCCTCGAAGTTTTGTGTACCTACTATGGGATAGCAATAGTAAACTGATAATATGTTTGATTGCTGTAATTCAAAGCATTTGATTACATCAGCTTGGAACATTTTATTTGATAGGATTAAAATCACACTGGAACATATTCAGCAGTTTTACACTTCAATAAGATGCAATATGGAATGAAAACCTGGCAGCAGCCTGATGAGTTCAATGTTGCATGCAGGAATACAGAGTAAGCACAATTACTATGTTTCAGAAGTAGTGGACAAGTAATGCATTTCAACAATTTTTTTGCTTTTGTCTTTTCTTAGTCTTCAAAATGAAGCTTCACATTTCACAAGTGCAACTTGTAATGCGTTCAGGTTTGATTTAATAGATATTTCTGAAACTGTTCGAAGATCAGGATAAGTGCTTTATTATTTGCGTGTACTTGACACTTTAAATGAAATGCTTGGTTGAGTTCCTTTCTTCACTGAAACATCTTGTTTTGCTTCCTGATTCTTTACTTTCCTCTCTTGTTTTCAAAACCAGATTGGTTTGGTTTCTTTTTTTGCTTTGACTTTGTTGTTTGTTGTNTTTTTTTTTTTTTTTTTTTCTTTTTAAATCTCCCATTCTTCAATGCTTCCACTATCCTGGATTAGCCCCACGCTCCTGGCCAGGTCAACAGCTAAACTGAGCAGTCGTCTCAGTTCCCTCCTCCAAAGGGAAAGGGAAACGAGAGAGAGAGAAGCCTATAGGCTAGAAACTAAAGCTACAAAAGTTTTTAGGACGTAATAAAGGTAAAAAGGAAAATAATATCAACAAGAAAATTAAAAATGTGTACAAGGATGTAAAATCTAATCAACCTTTCCCAGTGACCAATAGGTCACTGCTGATGCTGCAGAGCAGGCACAGAGAGAGTCCTGGACTAGACTCGGTGGCAAACATGAGCTGGACTCAGGAACTGGATTCAGAAATGTATGGATGGAGATTGGAAGCAGAAGGATGGACGAGGTTCTCACTGGACATCATACATTGAAGAAGAAGGCTCGAGCCTTGGGGTCCCTAAGCTTTATACTGAGTATCACACATGGAATGGAGTACGTTATTGGTCAATTGTGGGTCACCATTTCTGTCCTCCACTCCCTGCAGGTGGGAATATTTTTCCACCCTTTGACTTAAGACATTCCACCAGTTCTAGGATGGTCCTGATATTTGTATGAAGAACGTACATACATACCAATACCTTGTTATCACTTCTAGAGGCAGACACCACCTGAAAAACCTGTTGATAACTTTCAGAAACTGAAGTTGCTTTGAAGAGGCTTGGAGAGTTGGTTCTGCTTTAGCTCAAACCAGAACATCCACTGGGACTCTTCCAGTCTTTGGTTTCCCTCAGTTTACTTTTCATNATAACAGTAAAATAATACTTTTTTTTTTTCTGTCCTACTTGTTTATCTCTACTTCCTAATATTTTAATATTTGTGATGCGGTGCATATGTGTGTGTTTTGTTGGTAGCGAGCGGCAAATGGTTATTTGTTGAACATTGAAGTAACAATTTAACACGTTTTGGTAAATCTGTTACTTATGTTTTTTGAATTTTCATAAGCTACATTATTCTCTATAGAGTGAGAGTTAGCTTCTCTCTGTAGCTTTACTAGTATAAATCAACCTCAATCTTACAAGAAGTGTAAGGTCTTAAAGTGCTATCTTGCCAGTCTTGAGATTCAGTCTAAAAAAAAATATAATCTCTGGTGAGATTGTATCAAACCCAAAGAATTTCCTTTTGCCTTTGTGGTGACGAAGTCACATCACCAAAAAAACGATAGAACCAGCTTCCTTTGACAACAGCTTTACCTTACAAAACTGATAGCAAAATAACTGGAGAACAGGCCTTATGAGGAGCGCCTGAGAGCGCTGGGGGTGTTTAGCCTGGAGAAGAGGGGGCTGAGAGGAGCCCTCATTGCTCTCTACAACTACCTGAAAGGAGGTTGTAGAGAGGAGGGAGCTGGCACCTGCTCCCAAGTGACAGGGGACAGGATGAGGGGGAATGGCCTCAAGCTCTGCCAGGGGAGATTTAGGCTAGAGATTAGAAGGAAGTTTTTTACAGAGAGGGTCATTAGGCATTGGAATATGCTGCCCAGGGAGGTGTTTGATTTGACCTCCCTGGAGGTGATTAAGGCACGGGTGGGCGAGGTCCTGAGGGACATGGTTTAGTGTTTAGTGGGAATGGTTGGACTCGATGATCCGATGGGTCTCTTCCAACCTTGGGATTCTGTGAAAATTCATGTTACTTTGGGGTAAAGCAATCCTGGCATCAGAACTGAGAAAAACTTGGTGGAGGGTTGTGCGATAGGAGTAGAACTTTAGGAAAAGTGCAGCAGCAGTAGAACAAATGAGTTGGTGCTGGGGACTCGGCATCCAGATCACACAGAAATGTTTGTGATGATTTAGATCTAGTCTGGACTCATGGTGTGAACACCTGGCAGTGTCTGGAGCTTCTGAATTACAACACTTGGTTTAGTTTTATCTGGAATGAGTCCAGTCCATATATGTGAAAACCACACTGTACTGTTGAAAGTGCAGTAAATGGGAACCAACAGAGGCACAAACCTAAAATCCTACAATCATAGGATGGTTTAGGTTGGAAGGGCCCTCAAAGATCATCTAGTTTCAGCAGCGATGCCTTTCACTACATCAGAGCCTCATCCAAGCTAGCTTTGAACACCTCCATCGAAAATACAAATGTGGAGTCATTCTTGATTCCCAAGTTGTTTTTCTCTATGGAGCTTTATCTATAAAGAGACATTTGGATTGGATGAATCTCTACTCCACCCCAGCTTTGGAGTCACGTATCGTAACTCTGTTCCTCCACTTAAACATTTTTTCTCTTCATTGTCATGTTATGACTAGTAGTTTCCGCCTGATGCCCATGAATCAAATCATTGTTATTTTCAAAAGAGTTCACAAATAATACAGAATTCTAAGTGCCAGGTGTTGTTTCTTATATGTTGAAATAACACGATTAGGTTTTAAGAAGCTGTCACTACAAATCTAAAATAAAAAATGAAAATACTAAAAAAAAAAAACCACCAGAAAAGTCAGCGTTATTACTCATAATTTGATTTACTGCATTTTATATCCCTTTTCTTGTAGTGAGTAATCTTCTCCAAAATTAAATTAAATACTCTACTTTGTCTCGAGAGTACGCATGCTGAAAAAAATCACTTTCCTGGGACTGATGGATAATTATTTTTCCATCTTAAGCAGAGAATTTAATTGTGCAAGCAAAGTACTGAAAATTTGATATTAAATATTTAATAGTAGGACTGTATATTTTGATTGTTGTATTTGCTTGTGGAATTAAAAAAAGTGTTGAGGACATATAGTAGTTTAATTCATGAAATTAATCTGATTTTGTGAAAACTTTTACCACCACCTCCCGTAGAAATGGCCCGCATCAATTCAAGCATTCAAAAAGATATTGCCATTCTGCTTATTATAATCAAGATGTTGTTTGTTATTCTTATTCACTGCAAAGTTCAATTAAACCGGAGTGGATTTAGGGTTCACTTATGGAGATGGGCTGCCGATTGGTAAATAAATAAAATGAAAATATATTGGGATATAATTGGAGAGTAATAGAATTCTCTCACACAGACTAAAAAGTTGTTATTGCCACTTCTATTTAGAATCATAGAATACTTTGGGTTGGAAGGGACCTTAAAGATCATCTAGTTCCAACCTCCCCTCCCACTGGACCAGGTTGCTCGAAGCCCCATCCAACCTGGCCTTGAACCCCTCCAGGGATGGGGCAACCACAACTTCCCTGGGCAGCCTGTTCCGGTGCCTCCCCACTCTCATGGTGAAGAAATTCCTCCTTATGTCTAGTCTAAATCTGCCCCTCTCCAGTTTATACCCGTTGTCCCTAGTCTTATCACTACAAGCCTTTGTAAATATTGATACATCCATATTTATTTATAGGCTGAAAATTATTGCATTTTTAAATGTTTTTAATAATTTGGTCAGCATTATAGCACTGCACAAAGAATGAGAAACTGATAGAACTTGTTAGCAATGCCTAATGTCAAAGTCGGTAAATTAGCATAGGTACAAGATGCCTTTGAAAGGGAGAATTAAAGGGGAAAGTGCCAGTGGAATTTTGGGTTTAGTTTTAGTTTTCACTGGTTTTGCACATTTCTCTTGTGAAAAAGCCCATCTGACCCCCAACAAAAACCCTTTGATTTGGTCACTCTGTGTTGTGTATCTACAAGCTTTGCTGTCGAAACTTTGTTTGCTCCTTGGGAAGACCACAAGAGTTTTATATGAGGAAAATGATAAAATCTATGTACTTGAATGCATCACCTCATGGGCCACGAGCATTCCACAGAAAGAAACAGGCCTGTGCTAGAAAACTAAGAACAATGCGGGAAATTTTTAAGGGTCTATCCCTGTGTCAGATAAATCAGAAAATATTTGCTGTTGGGCTAAGTCAAAGGTAAAACCAAAACTTCTTAAGGGAAGAAGTCATGCTAAGTACAATTTTCATTTATTGCCAGCTCTTTGAAAATAAAGGGCTCAAATTTTTTTTTTATTTTGAAATGGAAAAAAACCACACTTAGTAAGTTGTTTTTTTTTTTTAAGAGAGAAATGAGATTCTGAAAAAGCAAAAAAAAACCCCAAAATCAAAAACCAAAAGAAGGAAAAATAAAGCTGAGGTACAACTGTCATTATGGACCCATAGACCTTTAGCTCAGCATTCTAGTGTTGATATTTTCCGCTAGCAGATGCTCTAGCAAAGAGTGCAAGGAGCAAGGAAAGCGTGGGGGGAGTTTTTCTCTGCTGTATCCTCCCAGCTTCCACACAGCTACGATTTAGAAACTTCCTGAGCTGCAATTAGCGTCTGAATCACTGTTTTAATAGCCATCAATGGACCTATAATCCACCTATTTTTCTAAAGTCTTATTGAGCCCACTAATATGTTTGAGCTTCCCTGCAACAATGAGTTTCTGAAATTAGATATTGTATGAAGTAGTAATTATTGTTGCTCCTTTTAAATGTCCTACCTGATCATCCTATTGTAGAACTCCTAATATTTTGATTAGTAGCCAAGTTACAAAATAACGGTCTCTCCCTTTTTACTCTTTTGCTGATTTAATGACCATTTTCTTTGTTTAGAATGTAAACTGCTGCATCTACTACTGTCTCAAGAGAGGCTAAGCCCTCAAATATATATTTTACTCTTGTCAGTTTATTCTTAAAGAAAGAATACCCTGGTCTTACAGTGTGTATATGGTTTTCTTTCTAACCTATCCTTTTTTCATAAAATGTTTAGTAACTGGGTGCTATTTAATAAGGTGATTTAAAAAATGTAGAAATCAATGACCTGGATGAAGGCATTGAGTGCACCCTTAGCAAGTTTGCAGATGACACTAAGCTGGGTGGAAGTGTCGATCTGCTGGATGGTAGGGAGGCTCCAAAGGGATCTGAACAGGCTGGACCGCTGGGCTGAGTCTAAAGGCATGAGGCTTAACACGGCCAAATGGTGGGTCCTGCACTTGGGGCACAACAACCCTATGCAGAGCTACAGACTGGGAGAAGTCTGTCTGGAGAGCTNGAGGCTGAGAGGAGACCTCATTGCTCTCTGCAACTCCCTGAAGGGAGGTTGTGGAGAGGAGGGAGCTGGCCTCTTCTCCCAAGTGACAGGGGACAGGACAAGAGGGAATGGCCTCAAGCTCTGCCAGGGGAGATTTAGGCTAGAGATTAGGAGGAAGTTTTTTACGGAAAGGGTCATTGGGCATTGGAATATGCTGCCCAGGGAGGTGGTTGATTCGCCTTCCCTGGAGGTATTTAAGGCATGAGTAGGTGAGGTCCTGAGGGACATGGTTTAGTGTTTGATGGGAATGGTTGGACTTGATGATCCGATGGGTCTCTTCCAACCTGGTGATTCTGTGATTCTGTGATGCTCATATTCAACTGAATAATATCTTTGAAGAAAGATGTTGTGATAAGTCATGCGGTGCAGCTTATTAACCTTAGGTCGGCCCTTGGAGAATTGCTTTGCATCTTCACAGAATTGAAAAGAACGAGGTCAAATCCAAATCTGCACAGAGCTCGCCTTCAGTTAAGTGCTTTGGTAATTTTATTTTTTTTTTCCGTCTTGGAATTTGCTGTGCTCTTAGTAGGAAAATGGCGCTAGAGTGGAATGGCGCTGGTGAATGTCCAGTAAGTGTATCTACATTGGTGCTCACAGCCTCCAACAGCAGCACTGAAATATGACACGAGGAGTTTATGTTGATGTTTCACCGTTTATTATCTTTCAGTGACCTTTGGCTGACAGTTAGCTACAGCTGACTAATATTGACAAATTGGAGTGGATCGCTTCAATTTGGTTTTAATACAATTTGCTAATTACTTTGAAAATTAGATTTTTGGGCGATTTCATTGTTATGCTGGAAAAGGATATCAAAGGAAGAATTGAAAACTTGCAGCAATAAGCACAATGCCTCAATTTTAGGCTATTTCTGTAAACATTACTGCCATTTGAACAACAAACGAGGGATCAAAATAAGAAGTGGATGCTTGGGAAAAAAATGAGAGTAATAAAGTTCCAGCTATCAGTTTAATGGGATGTGATGATGGGGAAAAAAAGTTTGCAGATTTGACGTGCGGTCTCTCCATTTTGCCCGGATTCATTTGCAACGTTAGTAACATTCCTCGGATTTCCTTAATCCATGTGTACTTTCGTAGAGGGGAAAATATTCAATGTGGGCCAGTGTATGTTAATTTGTAATGTATTAGGGTAATTTGCTTTTGCTAGTATTATAGAAGTAATAATGGTAATGTAAAATGAGTTGCTGGTCTTCCCAAATTAATTGAAAAATAATGAGATTGATCATGAGTGGGAGGGAGTCTTTACAGAATTTTAATATGGAAGGGCAAAATAGGATTATTCAGAGCACACTGTCTTTCATTCTCCTTCTGTTAAAAAAACAATCCAACCAAACAATATTCTTTTGTTGGAGTGGATTTTCTATTTGTGTGATTGCTAAATAGATGAGGTGAAGGAGAACTACCTCCTTGCGAGTGACTACGTGGTGTTGTGCCTTGAGTTTCAAGCATCGTGAAGATATGAAAACAGTGCAAAGAGTCCACAGGCAATAAACAGTAGTAGGCCATGCATGCAGTGTTTTCTGAACGTGGCAGAGACTCCGGCTGTGCTTAAAAAAAAGAAAAAAAAAATGTGTGTGTGTATATATATATATAAAAATAAATAAATATATATATTTATAAATTAAATCCTTAACAAGAGTATCTGCATCAGAGAAAACCGATCCTGAGAGAGGCAGGCGGGAGTGAGAGGTCAAGAGGAAGGGTTGCAGGTTCTTTTGGAGGCTTTCCACGTGTGAGATGCTTTCACTGGACGTCTCTCTGAGGTGGAAGGATAAAGACATGAGTGTCTAAGGCTTCAATCTTTCCCTGTTTTTTGGGTTGTGTGAATCTCCTTTCACCTGTCGCCTTAAATAAGACGTGGACTGCTCATAGCAGATTGTCATGAGTGTTTTACTCTGGGAAAATTGATGTAGTTTCATAAATTTGATTATTTATGTGCATCGTGAAGTATTTAGGCTTTCTCTACTTACGGCAAAATAAAGTGATAGAAAAGTAGAGCGTGATTTAATTATTTTTGGAGACTTCTTTTGAATTTAGGTAATCAAACAGGCTCATTAGATTACCAAATTTCACAGAAACATTTTGTCTAATCCAGGTCTCGGACAACAGAGGATTTCAGTAGACAGTTTCTTGTTAAATATAGTCCAACTATGAGCTATCATGCCGTATGTTATATTAAGACAGGCACTTGTCCAGTGACAGGCATCACTTTGTCATTTTGAGCAATACAAACAGAAATCTGAAAATCTATGGATTGATTAGAAAGACAACAGGTAAAGGAAAGTAAATGCGAAGTCTGACTTTCCAATTAGTCAAACTTTTCTCATTAATGAGGTAAGATAAAATCTGAAGAAAAAGAAAGCTGTCACAGATTGGTTGTTCTGTAAGAGGGATTATGGAGAAAAAAACCAACATCCTAGGCTTTACATTAAACTATTTTTTTAAATCATTATCATTTTATTCTGGTGTAGTTTATTTATAGACAGCAGCATGCAGCGTGGTGTGAAAGCCTGGAGGATGACCCAGTGCTATTTTGTACTTTGAGGCCGTGCTTTGGAGAGGAAAAAAAAAGCAACAGCCAGCTTTGGACAAACAAATCTGCTTTTGTTATTGCAGCAGATATGTTACAGTGTTCTGGGGCGTTTAATTTTAAATCACAAGTTAGTTATGTTATTGTGGGTTTGAATGGTTCATCAGCTCGTGCGGTAAGATGTTAAGTAGCTCATGAACTATCACGGTAATTCTGAGGTTCTTGGTTAATGATCTGCTTTAAAATGAACTTTGGAAGCTATGAGCAAGAAATTAAACACGTGCAAGATACATGAGTGTTATTAGAAGAAGTAAACTCTGAAAATTTCTTTTGGGGCCCATCTTAATGCTCATCAAGACTAACACCTAATCCTGGTTGTGTTGTNAAAAAAAACAATCCAACCAAACAATATTCTGTTGTGGGAGTGGATTTTCTATTTGTGTGATTGCTAAATAGATGAGGTGAAGGAGAACTACCTCCTTGCGAGTGACTACGTGGTGTTGTGCCTTGAGTTTCAAGCATCGTGAAGATATGAAAACAGTGCAAAGAGTCCACAGGCAATAAACAGTAGTAGGCCATGCATGCAGTGTTTTCTGAACGTGGCAGAGACTCCGGCTGTGCTTAAAAAAAAGAAAAAAAAAATGTGTGTGTGTATATATATATATAAAAATAAATAAATATATATATTTATAAATTAAATCCTTAACAAGAGTATCTGCATCAGAGAAAACCGATCCTGAGAGAGGCAGGCGGGAGTGAGAGGTCAAGAGGAAGGGTTGCAGGCTTTTTTGGAGGCTTTCCACGTGTGAGATGCTTTCACTGGACGTCTCTCTGAGGTGGAAGGATGAAGACATGAGTGTCTAAGGCTTCAATCTGTCCCTGTTTTTCAGGTTGTGTGCATCTCCTTTCACCTGTTGCCTTAAATAAGACGTGGACTGCTCATAGCAGATTGTCGTGAGTGTTTTAACCTGGGAAAATGGATGTAGTTTCATAAATTTGATTATTTATGTGCATCGTGAAGTATTTAGGCTTTCTCTACTTACGGCAAAATAAAGTGATAGAAAAGTAGAGCGTGATTTAATTATTTTTGGAGACTTCTTTTGAATTTAGGTAATCAAACAGGCTCATTAGATTACTGAATTTCACAGAAACATTTTGTCTAATCCAGGTCTCGGACAACAGAGGATTTCAGTAGATAATTTCTTGTTAAATATAGTCCAACTGTGAGATATCGTGCCATATGTTATATTAAGACCGACACTTGTCCAGTGACAGGCATCACTTTGTCATTTTGATCAATACAAATAGAAATCTGAAAATCTGTAGATTGATTAGAAAGACAACAGGTAAAGGAAAGCAAATGGGAAGTCTGACTTTCCAATTAGTCAAACTTTTCTCATTAATGAGGTAAGATAAAATCTGAAGAAAAAGAAAGCTGTCACAGATTGGTTGTTCTGTAAGAGGGATTATGGAGAAAAAAACCAACATCCTAGGCTTTACATTAAACTATTTTTTTAAATCATTATCATTTTATTCTGGTGTAGTTTATTTATAGACAGCAGCATGCAGCGTGGTGTGAAAGCCTGGAGGATGACCCAGTGCTATTTTGTACTTTGAGGCCGTGCTTTGGAGAGGAAAAAAAAA
>WAAB01001412.1:202394-223922 GCA_013389865.1 Piaya cayana | reverse complement strand
CAAGGATTAGACTGTAGGGGTCACAGGTCTTCCTCCTTCTGGTGCTTGTTAACCCAGAGCATCTATAGGGTGGAGAGGGCAGCAAATTCAAAGGGGGCCCACCGGTTACGTGGTGTCCATTACGGGGTTATAGCTGAATCTGGTCAGTTAATAGGATGCTTTCCTTGCAAGCACCTTAGACATTTTGTGACTTCTATATGTGCCAGCAAAGCTCTTCAGCTTTCTCCCAATGGCTTGTTTCAGGAGTTAACCCTGGAGGTTTGAATATTTCCACTTTTTTGCCATCCATTCCCTGGATTAGGTACCTCACAGGCCAAGACTGGGAGAAGATGAAACTGTCATATCTTCCTGGAAAGAGTTTTGTGACTCTTGCTCCTACCCTCACCTCCTCTCCCATTGCACAGGAAACCTGTCTACAACCAGTCCCTGTGAAGTGAAGGCTTTTTACAGCACAAAGCTCCCACTTTCCCATACCTGGTTCCTTTTCCCTGGCCAGAAAGTCACTCTGTCACTGTATCCTCCATCAAGCTGTCAGCCCTTAATTCCCCAGCTCCATAACCCTGACATGTGTCCTATGTAGAAAGTGAATCTTGGATTTTGCTGGCAATGTTGATATCAAAGGAAGAAGTTGCAAAGCCTGCAATATCCTGAGGCAGCTGCCACTTAAATTTTTTTTTCACCAATGACAATGTCTGTCCTGCATCCCTTGCCTGGCATTTGCACCTAAAACCTTGTTGCAGGTCTCCAGTCCCCTTTAACAAACATAGATGGCCACAGCATGCCCTGATTTTCCCATTTCTCCTCACAGACCATGAACCCAGCTACGTATCTTCAAACTGCTTCATGCTCTCCAGTGTTTATTTGCACCCGTTCTACCTCCATGTGCTCTCTGCCTCCTCATGTGGTGATTTTCATCCATGCCACAGCACCTTTCTTACTGGGGCTCCTCAACAGAAGAGAAAGCAGGCTTTGTCCTCTCCAGTCTTCACACTGTGTCACCTGCTGAGCCCAGCTCTCCGGTCTTTGGGGTCAAGATCCTTCCCTTTAAAGCAATTCAGGAAAGGAAATCTTTCTAGGCAGTAAAGTAATGCCATTGACAGGGCTTGTCACCATGTGTGACTTCATGGTTCTACTGCTCATCTGGTGTTCAGCAAATCATGGTTTTCCCTGGAGTCTGAAGGGTCCCATAACACAGTGTGGGAACATGCTGGAATCAATTCTATCCTGGCTACCTCTGTGAAGGAGCCCAAGGCTGCAGCTGCATGTTAGGGCCCTGCAGAGAGAAAGACCAGCCTCACCACTTCATCAAGTGTTTTCAGGTCCGTGAGACAAGGAAAGACTTGGTGGCTCCCTTGCAGCAGTGACACCTACAATTTTATCAGCTGGAGGGTATGAATCCTAGAAGGAAAACGTCTAATGCTAAATCAAGGACCAAACTGATCCTGAGCTTAAGGGAAACATTGAAATACTTTTTACTTACCTCCACCAGTGATCCTTTTCCCAGTGACAGTGGAGTAAACAAACCTTTTGTCTAAATTGAGCCTTTTCTTCTGAACAGGTCACCGAATTCACACATTTTCTTGGGCAAAACAAGGTTAAATATGGATTTTTGTGACAAGAGAGTGTTTTTTTTTTCTCGGGCTACACCTCTGCAGCTGTCCACTCTGCCCGAATGGTGTGGGAGCAGTGACAAGTTTAATACTTGCCCTTAGAGTCAGAAGGGACTCATGTCCAGATATAGGTGTCACTGGGATGTAGATCTATTATAATATTAGGAAAAGCAACACTCTCAATCAAGATAAAAAATAGCTGTTTATTCAGTCAGATATGATTCTACTCAGTCAGAAAAACTCACTCTGGGTCTTTGCAATGTTTGAATTTTTGCTAAAATCCATAGGAAAAGAAATGTTAGTGTGCCACTGCCAGGGCTCAGATGCACTGGCGGCTGTTCATCCCAAAAAGTCAGTACCGTTGGAATTAACACTGGTGAATGAAAAGAAACACAAACACAAACATCCCTCTAGAGTCAAAAAAAGGTTGTCCACAACTCAGGGCTCCTGCACACACTGAGCTGTGGATCATCTTGCACAGTTTGCTGTGCCTGCTGCTCTGACACCAACTCAGCTGTAAACATGATGGGAGTATTCACAAGAGGATCCGTATTGTTGCTTTTGAGCAGAGAATGATTTTTTTTTCCTACTTAAAAAGAAAAAAAATCTAATTTCCAAGCTCTTACTGGAAGCAGTAACAGATTCTGAGGTTTTAAAGGGAAAAAAAAAAACAAAACAAAAAGCTGTTTTGCTAACATGAGTAATGTTTTTCAACATTTTTAATGAAGTTAAGCTACTGATTGTTTCTCCATCTAGAAAAGAGTCAGTTCCACTGAGGATGGGCAAGGAGCAGCATTCCAAAAACCAGCAATTTATCAACATCACTAATGTGCTCTTGCTTTTCTGCTCACCCCCCTTTCACTTCTCTTAGCACATACATCAGAGTCGCTCAATTCTTATTCTCTATCTGATGTAAAACATGCTGGAGCTGTGTTTCTTGGACACCACCATGGATGTAGCAAGGAAGCAGAAAGGAGAAAGAGGGAGACCCAACCCCTTGCTAGAATGTCTGCTGGTGATGTGCAGGCTTCCCACCATGTCACCCAGACTTGACAGTGATCCCAAGATCCTCAAAAACATGGTCACCACTACAGGCTCCTCTTTATTCTCCTTGGGGGAGTACTGAGGTGTTATTAGAACAAAAGCTCTTTGGTCATTCCAGTTTTAAACACTGTTTTTGAAGGATTCCTCCTAAGTAGTTCGGCCAAGACTAACAAGCCTGGGGCATAAGGAAGGCTGAAGTTCCTGATTCCCAGCCCCTCACATCTATTTTTAGCTCTGAAATCAGACAAACAATAAAAATTGAACATGACCGGGCAGAGAATCTGATGAAAAATAGTGGTCATATACTTTTTTCTTTCTTCCCCAAGTAACTACTTTTAAGTAATAATAACAACAACAGACAGAGATATAAGTGAGTGAGTAACTGTTTTTACAGGTTTGTCATCTGGGTGGTTAGGAAAACTTTGCATCTTTACATCTTGCTCACAAAGAGTGAAGATCCACTCAAAGGTAGGTGCTGGGCTTGCTTTTCAGATGCCTCTTATCCCTTGATGTACCTACAACTAGTTTTTGCACCAGTGTGCTTGTTCTTTTTAAGGTTATTTTAAACCATTTAGCAGCATGATGAAAACTTTTGAGTTCCTAGCAAGGGCAAAACAAAATAATTTGAGATTCATCAAGTTGGAATCTTGACATTTTTATTCTGAATTTTAGATAGCAACTGAGAATCCTTAGGAGATATGGGTAATAAACCCACCTTTGGATAACCAAGAAACAGCTCTCAGTAGTTCAATATAAGTGCTAACCTCAAAAGAGAGAAAAAACTTACACTTCTGTTGTTGAACTTGTGAAGGCAGTATAAGAAACATATTCCCGGGCAACAAATTGGCCCAAATCAATCATAAAATGAATAAACAAACATTTGCTAACTTTCAAGGGAAAATATACTTTTTCATACATATTTACTTAGAGCAGGTATCCCAAGGAAAACCACTCATATTTGATTACACTTGATTTTGTTAAAAATTCCTCATAATACAAATGTCTCAAGAAGCTTAATTTTGGCATTCTTTAAATTTTTTGTGTTTGATTATTATAGTTTTTTGAGCATGAGATAGTGAATCTTTTGATCTTATTTATAGCTTAGTAGTGCCCAAAGTCCATTGGAGGTCATAAAAACACATCAGGATGCAAACATTTATTTTAAGCTATCTTGGTTTTAAGAGTCTAAAGAGCACCCAGAAATAACTGGCTGCCTTTTGACATTGCAGAATAATAGTAGCACCTACAGCGAGGCTAGAACAGAGCTATGATGAATCACCTTGAAACTGGACAACATAGATTTCATTAGAGGAGAAACCTCAGAGACATATTTTTTATGCCTTAGAGGACAATCTGAAGTAGACCAGAGACAATGATTTTATAGACTCTATTATCTTTCAGACTTGACCTAAGAGCTCCGTAAGAAGCAAAATAATTTCATTTTTAAATGATGTCCAAACCTATAACTTTGCCACTGGCAGTGGAAAAATGACAAGCAGCACTGTCACTGCTAAGTATTTTGTAAAATGAGATAACTCTCTGTTTTCATATCAGTATTTCAGTCCATATATTAAAACTAAACCCTAAAGTGAAAAATTAATAACCACAGCCTGTAGAAGTGATTAATTGGGGCAATCTCCTAGAAATCAAAGTAATATACAGAGTAACATTTTCCAACATTTGAAATGAGTGTTTTGAAAAAGTTGAACTTTTAACTGCTCAAATTACGTGCAGAGATACTGTGAAACCAAAAATCATTTGCCGTTTTAGAGGAGAAATTATAGAATCATAGAATCACAGAATCACTAGGTTGGAAAAGACCCACTGGATCATTGAGCCCAACCAAGCTGAACATCACTGATTTTGAAATGAGAGCAGCAAAGGTGTAGCAAGACTGGTTTCCTTTTGCATTTTTAGGTTTTTTTTTTTAACAAGTCTTTGGGATTCTTTCCCTTCAGAACATCTTTTATGTTAATTTCTGCCAGAGGGTTCAGGCTCCAGAGAATTGCCATTGTCATCCAGGTTTGTAAGATCCTTCCCCACGAAAGACAGTTGAAGAAAATGACCCCCAGTAATAACAAGAAATCTACTGTCTCTGAACAAACCATTTCTGGAGGCTGGGCACAATTTGATGACCGACTTTGGACAAGGACTTATTCCGACATCCCAGGCTCCAGCCCGCCTCCTCTGAGGCTGCCAGGAGAGTCCAACACACAGCTGCTGACAGGACAGTAATTAATTTGATTGTCACCAGCACAGCTCTGAAGTTGTTCAGGAGGCACATAAAAGGCAACTCAGTGCAGTCATTTGAGTTTTGCTGCTAAGGGACAGAGAGAAGTATTAAAACAAATCTCAGCAATGTTTGATTTCAGCCAGTCGAAGATAAGGCCAACTTCTCCAGCACAGCAGTGTTGTTTGTCCTGGTCTGCTGTCATGGGGTGGGTATGGCATGGTACAACTGGCCTGGAGAGGATTACTGATAACACATGGTTGGTCCTTCAGTGGGAGTGATGCCACCACACCTCACCCAGATCACCAGAAATACAATGGGATCAAGAGAGGGACTCTGTCACTCTTCTACCAGACGCTTCTTCAAACCACTTTGACTATTTACACTGGTAAACACCACAAAGCTGCACTGCAGAGCTGTGTGGCAAAACTGGCAGGCTGCAAAGTGGAAGTTTTCAGATAATGATGAGCTACACTCTGTGTGTATCAGCCACAGCTCATAACAGAGGCAAGAAAACCTATGGGTCAAATGGTCAGCCACTGCCAGCTCTAAGCAATAACCCTTAGTATCTATAGAGGAGTACAGGTGAAATTAGCCTGCAACTAGGCTTTGGCAACCACAATGACAGTACAAGGGATACCACTATAATTTGTAATGTCTAATACGGGTATTTATGATACTGAATCACAGGACTTGGTTCTTAATTGCCTTTATCCTTTTGTAACCATTCCAAGCCACTCCAAAGAGACTGTACAATGTTGCAAAGTCATCTCTCCAAATAATTTGCCAGTAATGTTTACTCTTGGTTTGCACATTACAGCTCAAACTGGAATGCAATGGGGACACTTCACATTACTTTGAGATTTCCAACTTTGTAGCACAAAGTTGCTTGTCTACAGGCATATCTGATGGACGTGCACAAGGGAAGATGAGGTTTCATGACCCTACTCTGATGAGCTGAAGACTCCAATAACCATGCCAGTCCAAACCTCAAGTCACATATGCAGTAAATCCTCCTCCTAGAGAACAATCAGACAATATTATTCATGTTCCAACTGAAGTTGAAAAAGACAGCAGAGTAGAAAGCGTTAAGGATAAAATGTTCTTCAATGGCACCTACTTGGATGCTACCCTGAGTAAAGGTGTGAGCCTAACCCTATGGGTAAAACCCATTCTGTGGCATAGTTTTATGCCAGAGGATGTATTTGAGATTAAAAATGGGAAATAGTGCAAGAAGCTTTGAAAATTATAATGAAGTGCATTTCCTTACAACATATATAGAAGAAATATATCTGCCAGGGATTGTTTCAGCCAACAGGAAAAAGAAAAGAAGAAATAATAATATGTTTCAATAAAAACACCTTAAAGGAGGAAACATAAAATCTAGTTTTATTAAAGACTGGGATTAATTTCAAGTATATGAACGTCTGTGACCCTATTATACAGTCAGTCAACACCATTTATATTTTTTCCCTGTACCTCTAAAAGAGAATTCCATGCAATTGTTTCCAGACAAGGAGAGGTCGATTGTTTACCTTACTGATTCAGATGAGAATTTGGCTTCCTCTTCAAATTTGAAGGGAAAAATATAATGTTTCTTTTAGCAGATGATTATCAGAAATGAAAAATTATATTCCAAGTAGTGAATTCCAGGGTTCTTTTCACTGGAAATCTTTGGTTTCTCAAGCAGCAAATGTTACACAAGCAATGATGTCTTGGGCAAAGACCCTTTAACATTGCTGTGTAAGTTCTCCAACCATTATTCATTCTATTAAAAAAGAATTTGGAATTTATAGAAGCTCAGTTTCCTTATTACAAATTAATTCTCTGCAAGAAATGGCATGTTCTTATTTGATGATCCAAAGCAGTTCCTTTCATAAAATAGTAAAAGAATTTAATAGTTTATTTATTAAAGTAACCCACAATTTGGAAGAGGAGAAAGAAGCATTCAGCTGGTTTCTTGCAGATTTCAAAGATGAAGTACATTGTTATAATAACCAGATATTTGGAGTTTTCTCCTAGTTGATACTATTATAAAATACGTTGATACTACTTGTACATTAAGATGTTATTAAATCTTTTGATTTTAAACAAAATCTCTTTGCTAATTTCTAAAAATCATGTAAGGCTGCTATGGACAAACCAGGCAGTGGGAATCCTTCCAAGTTTTTCCCATACAGCAATATCATTTGGGGAATGCAAAGCCAGCTGTTGCAAAATATTCACAACTCAGTTATGGTCGATGTCGAGCAATATATAACCATAAATATGATATTACCAGAAAATCATAAAATGATTTGGGTTGGAAAGGACCTTAATGATCATTCAGTTCCAACCCCCCTGTCATGGGCAGGGACGAACTTCCACTAGTTCAGGTTGCTCAAAGCCCCATCCAACATGGCCTTGAACACATCCAGAAATGGGACACTCACATTACCCCTTGTCCTAACAAAAAGTGCCTTTCCAGGTTTCTTGTAGGCCCCCTTTAGGTACTGGCAGGCTGCTATAGGGTCTCCTCTGAGCCTTCTCCTCTCTAGGCTGAACAATTCTCTCCTTGTGTCTTCATAGAAGTGTTCCATCTCTCTGATCATCTTTGTGACCCTCTCTGGACCCACTCCAACAGGTCTGTCTTTATTGTGCTGAGGGTTCCAGAGCTGGATGCAACACTCCAGGTTATTAGACATAAGCTGAAAGGTGTGCATTACCTCCCTGATTTTGTTTATTTATGCATGTGGTGTTATGTTTGTGTTCTCTTAAGCAGAGTTTGGTAATGATGCAATGTGGACTCTCTGCAACATTTGAATACCACCCTAACTCCAATAAACAGTCTTACATTTTCCTGCAGTCTGGTATCCTCCACAAAACAGCTATTGAATATGACCTGCCTCCAATTAACACGTTACTCTGAATCATAGCATCACAGCAAGAACCTAGTGAGCTCAGCTTTTATGGAGTTGAAGCTATCCTGCAGACAACACTGAGATTTGGCCAACATAAAAAGCGGAGGATGAAGACAGGGTGGAATTTAGTATTTCAAATTGCTGCCATCTCCTATTAACATAGGAATCAAAGATCATAGACAAAACTCTGTAAGCGGACTGCTAAGCCCTAGAGTACCCATAAGGGTGCTGTGAGCCAAACTAATCACTTGCACAGTGATCCATTAGTTATGAGAAATGTAAAATGGACGGCAATAAGTAAGACAAAGCTTTGGTTGTAACTCTACTCTGTTTTTCACATTAAGCTCCTGCTTCCTTTTCACATGCTCTATAATCTTTCCTTACACTATGTCTGTTAATGATTTTTACATCTTGTGTATTTTCTCAGCCTACTAAATTGTTTTTCAAGCATGATGCAAACTTCCAAAGTAATTAGCAGTTCCAGTCTGCATAGAGAGACATAAACAAAGGGAACACCAACACAAATTCTGCAAGAGCAAGCAGGATATTTATATACACTGGTAACACCCAAAAAGACATACAAGGTTCACAGACTCCTTACACGGGGCATTAAGCATTTAAAAATGAGATAACTTGTTTCCCAAAAGGTAAGCAATCTCAGACATCTGAGGGTTGGAATGATCCAATAAGCCAATTTCCATTTCTCTTCAGTCTTAAAACAACTTGGCAGTCTTAAAACAACTTCTTGCTCTGCTTTCAAGAGATTAGAATCACAGAGAGGTGGAGCAGACACTTAATTAAACTATTTCCCTTTTTACATCATTTTCAGTTCCTTCCCTCCTTCTGCATCTGTCTTTACTGCATAATATTATAACCCTTATTCTCCTACATATTTCCTCCCTTTAGCATACGAATTCCCTTTCATAGCTCCATCCCATGGTATTGTTCTAATTGTTTTCTCAGTGCAGTTAAGCTAATAACAGTTTCACTGCCCTTCATGGAACGATCTGTTTCACAAGCAGAGTTCTATCTCCAGCTATAGGTATTTTAATAATAACCAGGTAAGTACACACTACATGGAAGTTCCCACAACACAGGTGACAGTGGTTCTAAGTGCCGACATACAAGTTTCTGCTGTCTGAGAAATGCTTCTATGTTTGAAAACCCTAGGGTTACAGTAAAAAAATGTCAGATCGTGTAAAATTAAATTGTTCCTGTTATCATAAATCTAAGTTCCATGCACATTTGTTGTTAAAAGGGTTGAATCATATAGCCCAGTCTCAAAAAGATTTCCTGCAATACTGACGCACCATAGCTCTATGGGAAGTTTACAGAGCTGTTATTTTCTTGGTTGTTTTCTAAATAGATTGCAAACTAAAAATACTCCACTAAACATCCTCCCTCCAGCATGTTCTCCACAAAGCCAATTCACCTGAAGTGTTCAAATTTCTATCAATAGGAAGCAATGACGAGTATGGCAAAACTGCAAGGAACTATAACCAGATAAGAGCTTCTTTTAGTGGGTACACACAACTGAAGAACTGTAGTAGCAGTCAGTAATGATTGTCATTTCTGATCGCCATGGGAACCAAACAGAGGTCTACTCTGCAGAAAACAGATCAGCAGTGACTCACTGATTGCTTGGGAAGAATGATTATTGAGAACTACTAGACTTGTGTGGGTGAAAGGGAACATAGACAGGGAACATACACTAGTGATGCCATTTCAACCACAGTCCAACACAGCAGAGACTCCTCTGCTAGACGTGCAGTGTGAAATCAATTAAATTACTACTTTGGATTTGCATTCATTAAGAGGTAAATTTCACTGTTATGTTTTTCTGCAGCCTCAGTCTTGTGTAGACTCTTTGCTATGAGAGGATTTCATTTCTAGTGAATTATATCCTACCTGAGCTTACACCTCACAGTGCAGTTTAGAGGATCTGACATAGTTCTATCAAGTCTTCTGCAACTCGCTTAGTGACAGATTTAATGAGAGATTTAAACTATGTCAGATCCTTTAAACTACACTGTGAGGTGCATGGCACACATGAGATGGGCAGTACCTCCATCTGGACTACCCAGACACTGAGAAGTAAGGTTCTTACAACCAAGCCCCTGGATTTGCACTAAGAAAGAGGCAAAAAAATTGCTGTCTCATCAATGTAATTCAAAGGAGCAACTGTCTTTGAGGTGAAATTGTTTGTACAACTAGAATAAAATTTGCAACCCAAACAAGATATTTGGATTGTTTTTCAGTTAATTGCAAACTGTAATTTCAATCCTACGCTTTAATACTCCAGAGTTTTTCAAGGTTCAGTTATATGAATTCACGCATAATATTTCTGGATTGTTCAAAGAATCTCAAACCAAAGATTCTAAGATTCTACCATCTCAATCCACTGTCTTTGTTAAACTATTTTCACTGTCTCCTCAGCTCTGGATGGAGAAAGAGCAACAGTTGCAAAGAAAACGGTACAACAGCCCCAGCAGTTCAATGTTTCTTTACAAATGGTAGTACAAGATGTTTTGACAAAACCAAAGTATATCTCTTAATAATAACTACTCTGCCATCCAATGTCTCCTTGTGTTCTGTTCTCAATTCTTACATTCAGCTATCATTTGAGTGCCTAAATATCCTGCAAGGATGCCATCGAAAACACAGCTGGCAGCTGGTATGAAGGGTTTCTTTTGTGTTCCTCCTCCTAACAGAAATATCCATAGATTGTTAAGTATTGAAAGAGCAAATACACTCATTTCTCCATGAAATGTCATGTGTTTTTATTAACAAAGGCTTAAGAATTACTACTCACCTTAGAGGAATTCTGATGAGCAGAAAATCAGTTCCCTAAGTGGAATTTGGCCAAGACTGAATACAGTGTCCTGTCACACAGTTTCTAGATCTGTGGGTCCTCAGGAAAACAAAAGACAACAGTCTGCAAAACTAAGACAAGGTCATGGCCCCAGCTTTTCAGTTTGATGGTTACAGACTTGTACGTCATGAATGAATGTATATCTATTACGGAGGCTCGGACCCATGATACTGAAACAACTGTCAGTTGGTAAGTAAGCTTTTGAGATAGGAAAATGCAGAGGAACAAAAATATTAAGAAACTACCTCCCACACATTCAGAGGATGAATCATTAACGGGCCAATTCTGCAAAGTGCTCCACACTTCTCTGCACCTCTCCACAGGAAATATGCAGTGATGTAAACTAAGAAAAAGTACCCTTTTGCAACTGTCCCACCACCAACTGTTAGGAGCTCTCCATTAAAGATCACCTCCTTCCCCCCCTTAGCCCACACATGGGGGTTCAGATGCCAGCAGCAGAACATGTGATGTTCAAATTCAGCCCTGTCCACCTCTTTGATGATACTTCCCAGCAACTGAAGACAGAAGCAGACAAATAACCGGGGAGATTATTGACATTTGTTGTTGGCTTTTCCAGCTGAACTACAATGTATCCTAGGATGTCTGGTGTTTTTTCCACTTTGGGAAAGGCAATTGTGATCAAATCAGACATGGGCCTAATTGCTTTGTTGTAACTTGTGCTGTGCAAACCATTTAAACCATTTGTGGAACATGTGATGTGGAACCTACACCCTTATGCTCTGGTAAGCAGGTGGGAAGTAAACTTGCATGTTGATTACTCACTGCTATTTAAGCTCTCATCAGCTTGGCTTGCAAGAACAACATTATGCAGATTTAATCTGCAGACAGTCATTCATACAGAGATATTTTAACACCACCTCTTCATCTTCAAGCTTATTTTGTCTTAGCTCAGGGCTGAATGGGTCAAGAATGAGATGAATATTTGTTTTCAGGAGCTGGAAACCCAAAATTGTTGCTAACTTAAGCAGCAGATTTCTAGAGAATAGCAGTAAAAAAATGTCACAAATACTTAAAAGATGAAGAGCAAGAAATATTTTCAAATACTTCTTTTTACAGGCATCACACCAAACAAAACCTAAGTCTAAAGCCAGAGCTGCAAGTAACTTGAAATCATAGTCAATAGTAGTTCATTGGTCTTAACGGATATCAGTGAAATGGGGAATAATTTCAGGGTTCACAGCACTTCACTTCTTCATATCTGAAATTACTGGTTTGATTTTTTTTCTTTTAATTTTAGAAGTGGTCAGTAATCTACAGTAACGCATTCGTGTGGTTTGGGTTAGGGCTTTTTTTGCTTATTTGTTTGTTTAAAGCATATTGCATATTGTGCCCTATTTAAAAAAAAATTGGACTGAAGAATTATGCAGAAGTCTTTAGTAATTTAAGTACTTCTTCAGCCATATGGAAGTATACAATCTGTTTTATGTTCTGTAGTAAAACTACGGTTGTGATAAGTTAAGAATTTTAAATCTTCCTATCTGTTATTTAATACAACAATTTGCTAAAGTAATAACAACTCCTATTCTTTTACAATTTGCCATATTGGAGATGCTTAAAGATGAGTCAGGGATACAAAACTCTAACAGTAATCAAAAATCCTCTTCAGTTCAGGAGGATGCAGCATTGGAGTTTAGTCTCACTGTCTCTGAAAATACTAATCTTTGTCCTTAGGCGATGAAATGTCATAATATTACACAGAATGGAAGACATAACATAGTAGTTTGGTTCATTAGTATTTTTTCCATGTAATGCTTTATAGAAGAGATAAAGCTGAAGAAAATAAAACCAGACATGTAAATATTACAATGAAGTACATTGTTCTTATTTAAATACATTTCTTTGAGTAATATATTCTTAAAAGGTGAAAATTAAACACTAATATTTGTCTCAGTGTATAAAAGTGACAGTATTAATTATAAAGAACTCAATGATCTTATGCTTATTTCATCTTATTCTTAAGTTTTCACAGCAAAAATATTAAACTTTGCACTGTTACCAAAAAGATGCAAAACTGTCAAATATATTATTCTGAAGTAAATTAACAATTAATTTATAGGAACCTACCATAGGAACTATTGAGTGGACAGTAGTAATGGTTTTCTATATAAAATCTATCAAAAATTATTGGAGAAAATATATGAAGCGTAGCTGATGAAATCTGCAATATGGCCACAGAGAAATAAGTTGCAGATCATCAAAGTTAGCTCTTGTGTAGAAACACCCACCATGAGTTCATTAATTTCATTTTTCACTGGACAACAGCAGGTTTCCATAATGCAACCATCACAGGAAACTGATTTCAGCACTGTACTTTAGGCTTTACCCATAGTTGGAACTTGCAACAGTTTAGAATTTTTGGTGCTGTGATCTCTCTTGCTCTCCGGAAGGCTACGTAAATATAAAAATCTTCAGCACAAAGCACTCTCTCTAAAGCACTGGCAATCTGTCTTAGTAGAAGACTGTTCAAAAAGAGAATAGAACAAACAGATTAAGCTGAACTGGTAAAACAATAATCCTCTATACACAAACCACCAAACTAGGTTATCATTAGAAGCTGAGAAATTTGTGGCCTATGCCTTCCAGGCACACAAACTCATGAAGCTCAGAGGACTATTCGAAGGTTCTCATCCATGTAAGACTTTGTTTAGCCCGAGTCAGCAGCCAAGCCCTGATCTTGCACCAATGAAGGCAAAGTGCACTTTCAACTATTCTGAATAGCAAAAAAAGGTTAAGTAAGTGATTGATTCTGCCATCCTCAGGTATTCAACTAAAATACCTAGACATGGACCTAATTAACCCATGCTCTGTTCATTATCCATGGATGGAAAGGTGCAGCCTCCAGAAAGTGCTTCAGTCTTTCTCAGGTCAAGGTGTTCCTAACTTAGACAACTCTGCCAGGTTACTGAAATCAGGTGTGATAACAAACTGAAGGTCTTCCTGTATATGAGCTTTAACCATTCACGTGATTAAAGATCATCACTGTACACATGTTCTCATCTATTAAGCCTCCTTCCAGCACCAGGAGCAGCCAGAACTATTTTTTGGTTCTTCACCTTAATTAGGAAGGTGTTCTTCTTCCTATGGAAAATATTGGCAGCTTTATGATTCTCCCTCTCCCCACTGGCTAGACATAAAACCAGTTCCCTTTTGAACATTTCTCAACTTTTATTTAGTTCATGTTCTGAATGGAAACTTAGCTTGTTTTATTTTTCTTCAGACATGAACTTTGTAAAGGACTTTTTTTTTTTTAGTTAGTTAGATTCTTCCACAGCAAGAGGAAAACTCCAGTGAGTTACTTACTGGGTGCCTCACTTTGGTCCTCAAGGTTCTCCCCAAAATTGAGATGTTTTCTAACTACAGCCTACTAATCCCTGGGAAAAGCTTTGTCTCTATAGATGCTGATCTACACACCACTGATGCACCTCACCTCACATGAGAGGTCTCAATGTCGCTGCAGGATTAGCTGTGGTGTGGTTGAAGGTGCACAAAAGGACATTTAACTTCTATTCATTCATAAACAGCGTAGCATGGATCTTCCCTGGTTCTCACTTCTCAACAAAAAAGGTGAGTTTACCTGCTTTTCAGTTTACATCTGCATTACTGACAACTGATCTCTGGTCCAGCCTTTAGAAGAGTTACACTGAAGCTGGAGAAATAATTGGGCTATTCCCAGACCAGCATAGGGAGCACTGCCACCTCATTTCTGTTCACTGAATACATGCCAAGCATATAACATTAATTAAGACATACTGTACCTCCAACATTTGGATCTTGATGTGTTTATTTCCTTCTAATCTTAATTAGAAAACAAAAGGTAAAAATGGTTAAAACATTGTAACATAACACTAATTTAGAACACTGTTTAGAAAAAAAACATGCAACAAAGCTACTAGTGTTCCAAAGCCAGTTACAATTACTATGGTTAATATTTTTCTTCAAATTTTTTGTTTTGCAGCAAATTTTGGAACCATCAGTTAGTGACTAAACTGAACGTGAAAGCAGCATTTTGTTTTACTAAATCTAAACAATTATTACATGATTTCATAAATGTATGTTTATGATTTGTCTATTGAGTAACTATAAGCCTAATGCTTTTTCCCCACTGTTCAAAAACATCACATGGAGAAGAAACGGTTTGTACTGGGTTTCATATAAGAACAGAAATAAACCTGAAAGCAAGCACTCACTAACTGTTATTATTGGAATTCACCACAATGCAAGAAAACACCTTCAAAACTAAAAATAGCTCTGAGGTTCTGCAAGTACATTTATCACAGCCTCTACTCTTAACAGGGTTTTGTTTTCTTTGAATTCTCAGAGCACTCACAGTGTAGAGAAGCTGTTCAGAAGACAACGTACTGCATTGCCAGCATCTGCTCTAAGATCCTTCTGTAGAAGTGAGTTAAAATTTAAATAAATGGAAGCAATCACTTTAACTATTATAAATAGCCCCACTGACTTCATAGGCTCCAAGGCTAGCTAGTCTGTACGAATTAATAATTGATTTTCAAAGGAAACACATCCTGCTAGATAAACTGAGAAAGCAGCAGAAATGTAATACGCAACCTTCCAATACCTTTCGGTGCAGGTTTTGTCTGACTGGAAACCATGGCAGCCGCGTCCGACGGCAGGCCAACATACACACCACCATAGTTCCTAATTTAAAGAAACAATTTAAGATACATCAAAGCTTAATTCTAATACTTCTCCCTACAGCATTGACATCGCACAGTAGTATTACAAAGACCATGGGTGGTCAGCGGGGAGGGCGTGTATTAAGTGCCACATGCTTGCTAATACAGTGCCAGGCAAAAAAAACCTGAGGCTAGCTGTTACTCTTAAGAGGGACACAAGAAAGGTCCCACTTGTGAAAGGAGCTATTTTTCACAGCATCATAGAATCATGGAATGGTTGGGGTTGGAAGAGACCTCTGGAAAACATCTAGTCCCACCCTGCTGCTGAAGCAGGTTCACCTAGAGCAGGATGCACAGGATCATATCCAGTCAGGTTTTGAATCTTCAGAGAAGGACACTCCACAACCTCTCTGGACAGCCTGTTCCAGTGCTCTGTCACTCTCACAGTAAAGAAGATTTTGCTCATGGTCTTGTGTTCCAGTTTGTTCCCATTGCACCATGCCCTGTTGCTGGGTACCATCGAAAAAAGTCTGCCCCATCCTCTTGACACAGGCATATATAAGCACTGATGAGATCCCAAGTTCGTAATATTTTTTATTAACTCCCAACTGGGTTGTGACAATAAACCCCACTAGACCAGCTTCTTCTAGTCACTGAATATATCCAACTGAACACAGAGCCAATCTCATATCAATGTTCAACACTGAGACCACTAAAGTACCTCATTCAAATAATACACACCACTTATAAAGCACTTTGGCCTCCCTGTGCTTAAGGCTACACTTGGAGAAAACTTAGAGTGAGAAGGAGGAAGAGGGTGTTATATTTCATAGCCCAAAACTCTCCCCTTCATGGCCTTGCAAAGTGTATTTTCTAGCTCCAAGGCCTGTATGAAAAGCAGGGACTGATGCAAGGAGGTGAAAAATGGGACGCTTAAGAGCCTCTGCCATGCCTGGAACTACTTGCAGAGATTCCCATTATGCTGCTCTGCCCTGTCAGGTGCCAAATTAATCACACCTCCTCCAGCCCTTGGGTCTCTGAGATTATTTCTGATTTGTTTGATAGTAAAGTCACACTTCCTTTGATTTCCAGACCAGTGGAGATCTCCCACAAGTGGTAATGCCATCTTCTATCATGAGGCTGGGTGAAGGCAGAGATCAGTGGCCCTTATCAAGCACATCACTTATACCTCTGAGATAAAACTCCCCTCTCCCCAGCTCCCTAACAGGTGAGTGGACTCATTGATACTAGACTCTGAAAGACTGTGAGAGATTCCCTACTCTCTTTATTTTTTCTCTGCTTTGGTAGTCTTGGTGGCAATTAGGAGGAGGAAAGGAAGGATGTACATCTGATGGCAGAACTCACTGCAGCCTATTGCAAGTAAAGCCAGTCCTAGTAGATGACATACCTCCTTTTGTCCTCATCTGATACGGATTCTTCTGCTCTGTAACACCAAAAGATATAAAATACATTAGCAGATTATTTCTTTCAGATGCACCATCACCATCTCTGTACATCCAGGAGCAAGGAAAGAAGGGGATTATTACTGATCCCAGTTTAATTCAGGTCATACAAAATTCAATAAAGTATTCACACAGGCACAAAAAAGGTGACAGTTTTCCAACCTAACGTACAAAGGAGGGATTGAGAATAGATGCAGCTTAGTTTGCATGACCCCCTCCAGCGACACCTGAAAGCAGATTTGGGAACTGAAATAGGTAAATTAACACTTTCTCTGAGTGTGTTGCCACAACTGCACCACACATATCAAGAACATGAAGGCTCTGCACGTTAGAAGAATGAGTTTTGGCAGCTAATCCACCAAAAGACGACAGGAAGGGACTAAGCATCCATGCCAGCCTGGGAATGAGGATGAAGATAAATTTTCACAGTAGCTGCACCAAAAGATGTTACAGAGCCTCTGTAAAATGAGGTACTGTGATTCCTGAAGTCAGAGTTGTTTGCAAACCAAGTAATTGTTACTAATCCTTTATAAATGGGCAATTACTTATTGTTGACATTTGGGGCAAAATCACAGATCAATCTGTAGGTTCATAGGTAATCACTGAGGTTTGACTCAAATACTGTCCAGTAAAGCAGGGGGGTACAATAATTGGCATCAGCCTAAGGGAAAATGTAGTACCGAAAAGATAAAAATATTATTCTTATTCCCTGAGCATACAGTGCCTGTGCTGCAGTCTCAGTCTGTGCCTCAGCATCAGTCTTCACATAAATCACTCACCTGCCTTTAATTAAACATTTGGACTTGAAGCTCTGCTTGCATGACTGGGTATGGACCAGGGCAGCAGCTGCACTTTAGCTTGGACTGCAACCTACCAACCTAGCAATAAAAATACAGGCAAGATAGCATGAGTGCTGTTAAAACACCAGGCATCCTTCACTCCTTCCCTGAGGGGCAACTGTGACAACTGCCAAAGAAGGAGTCTGGTACTGTAGCTCGGGGATCCTTAAGATATGGCCACAGCGGTGTACAGGGAAGGTTGCAAACAGAAAGGGGGCACCAAAACCCAAGGAGGGCTTCACTGTGGAAATGTTCATGCACAGGCTGTTCACGCAGATATCCTCTTCTGAATATGCCTGTTGAAGGACCAATTCCCAGGACTACATGGGCAAGACAAAAATACTCCCCATCATGAGCTGATCCATGAATTTCTGATCTGGTCCCTAGGTGATAAGACTGAGAGCTGGCCTTTACCCAGCATTAGGGCTAAATCCATTCTGTAGCCCTGAAAGGCATTTTTGAACTATGATATTTAACAATAACATATGACATTTCTTATTGTAATTTATTTATTCTAAGAGGTAGATGTGCCTACTGTTTAATCACCAGGGCTGTATGCCATTACCGACCCCTGAAGTCAGTGGCATTTTGGCCCAAAGCACAGAGAGCTCACAGCAGGATGCAGTCTCAAATGCAAGAAAACCCCTCTTAAAGCTCCATCAGCACTCTCCTGAGAGGGTAGCAAACACTGAGTGGAGTGAGCCTATTTGTCTGCTGTCTTTTTTTACATCTTGCCACTTGAGAGCAATAAACTCCTCCCTGGAGTGATTAGTTCCATTTCAGAAGGCATCTCGCATCTCCTCAGACCCCACACAGCCTATGTCACCTTGCAGTCCTCGTGCACACAGCCAGAAAAATGCAAAGATAACTTTCCTTGAGGACTGTGAAGATACTCTGTCCTAGCATGGGCTAATTCCAGATGAAGAAAGTAGAAAGTCCGTGTACATCAGTTGGTAGAAATAAGGCTTATATTTTTAGCAGAAAAGAAAAAATGTCAACAGTTTAAGAAAGGGACTTCAGGTATCAAAGGATCACAATCATTTCTGTTGAACTAACTGAGTGTGCCACAGGATTGATTTTCTCACACAACTGGACACATTTTCTAATTTTCTATAATCAAGATTAACCATTTTTTCAGAGAAAATAATTCTTTAAAAGCATTGGCAACTACATGCAGCACTCAAAGCCTCTAAAACGGAGCTGTAAGAACAATAACCAATATTGTCCAATAGGAAATTAATGTTTAAAAAAGGAAGCTCCTACTTGGGAAGACAGCTGTTCTCTTCTGTTCTAGAAATGTTTTGTAATAGTGTATCACTGGACCATTACTGCCATTCTATCACGTAAACAAATTATACAGGCCTATGATTAAGCAGACTAGGTTTTCTTAAACGTTTTGCTTTCTTCCTTTCCTTCCTTTGCCTAATTTTGCAATAACTTTTCCCTAAATGCACAGCAGTAAATATAATCTAGGATTGTAGAGGCCACAGCTCTCTGGCTGGGGGATGACTAGCTGCAATCTGTTGTAGCCCTGCCAGGAAAGAGGATGTGAGCAGGGACAAAAGGAATATGGAAGTGTGAGGGGGGGGGGGAAGGAAAATTCTAGTGATGGCACTGAAGTCTCTTTCTAGGGACTCCTTTCTAAGCAGCATGGGAGGAGTGCACTCCAGCTGATGCATTTATGCACATTCACACACCTCTTGTTTTCATACACTGTAGTTTAAGGCCCCGTTTTGAAAGGTGCCCACTAATTTCACATGTTCAAATGTCCAGGTGACAGCTGAGCCACAGTGGCAGACTGCGTGACCATGGGTGGCTCTGGTGAGCAGAGCTACAACAGTCGCACAGGATCACATGGAAATGAGAATGGAAAAAAGCTCCTCTTGTTTCAGCAGTGCTCCCATTGCCGCATTTGCATGGCAAGGTATTGACAGCAAAGTAGGTAAAATAGGGGTGGTTTCTGTGAGACATTGCCAGAGGCTTTCTCCATGTCCACAAAGTCAATGCCAGCTGGCTCCAAGACGGACCCACCACTGGCCAAGGCTGAGCCAGTAACTGATGGTGGTAGTGCCTCTGGAATAACGTTTTTAAGGGGCAAGGGTGAACGGAATGCATAGGAATCTGCAGCCAGAGAGAGGAGTGACAGTATGTTAGAGAAACTACTGTGCAGATGCCAAGGTCAGGGACAGAGGAGTGGAGAAGGTGCTCCAGGGACTGGGGCAGGCTGTCCCTCTGCAGCCCATGGAGGTTGACAGTGGAGCAGAAAACCACCTGCACCCCAAGAAGGACCCCACACCAGAGCAGGTGCATGTGCCTGATGGAGACTGTGATCTTGTGGACAGCCCACACTGGAGCAGACTCCTGGCAGGACCTATGGGTCCATGGAGAGAGAAGCCTATGCTGGACCAGGTTTGCTGGCCTAAATTGTGACCCTGTGGGGGACCCATGCTGCAGCAGGGGGGGGGAAGGTGTTTTAAGATTTAGGTTTTATTTCTCGTTACAGTACCCTGATTTGATTCATCATAAATTAAATTAATTTTCTCCAAGTCGAGTCTGTTGATGTAATTGCTGAGTGATCTCTCCCTGTCCTTATTTCAGCCCATGAGCATTTTGGCATTTTGTTATATTTTTCTCCCCCCTGTCCAGCTGAAGAGGGGAGTGGATAGAGCAGCTTTACTGGGCACCTGGCATCTAGACAGCATCAACCTACCACACTACATCCTCCAGACTCACAGAGAGGGTACAGGGATACAGGAGTCCAGCATATCATTCCTTCCTCCCTCTCTAAGTCCAGTGCATGTCTACCTTTTTATCAGTGAAGAGCCACTTGGCATAAAAATAACTATAAATACCTCCATTTACAGAGTCCTCCATGCTAGGATAAGTTTTTCTGCCCCAGGAATAGAAGCCAAAAGAAATTTAACAGTCTGATGTGCTTTGTGCTGATCTGCTGCTATATCACTGCACCTTCCCTTAGATGTTGTTGACATGAGCTGCAGAGGTACTGAGAGCACATTTTTCAGCAGGTAGTACAGGTGGAGTCTTGTAGACAGTAGGCAGATTTAACAGCAAATTCTCATAACAGTATTCTATTTCCAGCTAGAATAAATGTTTCTTTTGGTAAGGATTTGTCTATCCCAAGAAGTTTCCTGTCACCTTCCTAAGTCTGAAAAACATACTTGGTTAAACTGTCAGCTTTTACATCCATCAGTCCTAGGTCTGTTTGATGGTAAAAGAAACTGCCATTTTCCACACAATATTTTAAATCTCAAATGACAGGCATTCACATTAATTTATTCCATCCAAATTTTTCTTACCTCAGTTTTTACAACTCTGTTCATGCTGAGTGTTACATAGACTCTTTCTAGCCTTGCTCAGCAGTCCCATCAGAAATATTTCACTAAACTTTATACAAGTGACAGACTATTTCTCCTCAGTTTCTCATCATTTCTTGGGAATAAGGGCCTGTCATTTGTATTTGATGGATTTCTTCCCAATATTCTGAAACAGGATTGAATTGCTGTGTCTTTTCCTTCCAATTGTTACTAATCCTCCCTTGAACTTAGCCACATTCTGAATGTAACAGACACTACATCATATTCTAAGTAGCCCTCCTATATCTAAGCTTTTCCAGTTGGCAATGATGTACTTCTCTGTATTAGCGGGGCAGCAGCATTGCCTAAGCTGGCTAACAGATAATAGAATCATAGAATCACCAGGCTGGAAGAGACCCACCGGATCATCGAGTCCAACCATTCCTATCAAACACTAAACCATGTCCCTCAGGACCTCCTCTACCTGTGCCTTAAACACCTCCAGGGAAGGTGAATCAACCACCTCCCTGGACAGCCTGTTCCAATGACCCTTTCTGTGAAAAACTTCCTCCTAATGTCTAGCCTAAATCTCCCCTGGTGG